>JASANB010004098.1:0-174734 GCA_030248155.1 Sabatieria punctata
AAAACCCCCAGTCGGGGGCGGGGCTAGAGGGATTACTGTAGTCGATTTCAATTTTTGGCTGGTGTGAACGTGAAGTTCGTTTTGCCAAAATCGCATTGTTTTTATGGTGCGATGAAGCAGGTAGTATACTGAAAGTGCTCAGTCGTCCGAATTAGTGGAAGTTAGTCACCCAAATATTAGTTGTTGATCAGAAAATCTGGTTGTTTTGCGTCGTCGAAGCGTGTGAGCGATTATGGCGGAATAGTAACAAGAATTTTCGAACGGATGGCCTACCTAGCTGATAGAACGGCTCCAGCAAGACGTTTTAACTGAAGTAAACTCACTTGCACCTGCCTTGGATGAGGAAGGCGGACAAAATCGTGTTTGGCGTAACAACGTAGCGTTTTAGGTTAGTTAGCACCTTCATCTTTTTTATGTTTAAAATGACTTATACTATAGGCTTCAGTGTCTCTCTCGTCAGTTCGTTAGGAAGGGATGACATCGTTAATTGGAAGATCTTTATGTTAGGACTAGTGTGTGTTTGTTTATTAAGTAGCGACCGACCGTTAGTACTACGAATAGCGCTTATTTTACCAACAGTAGACCTCAGTCCGCGGTATTTGGGCATATATATCCTGTAAGAATCGGACGCATGGTGGAGATTTCTTTAGAACGTTGTTCCTGAGCCTAAAACTAAAAGTCGGGTAGTCGGCCGGTAGGGCGAATTGGCCTCCTCTGTTTACCGCAACGCCCAACGTGTTCATGCAGAATATTTGCGCGCTGATGTCCGCGGCCGGAGAACGAAGTGCTAAGTTTATTCAAAGAAGCCAGTCTGGATGGAGAACACAAACGACGACAATTCTTTGACTATACCGGCCATACATGTACCAGGTTATCCGCCGAAGGGGGAGGGTAGTCTGGCGCCGGCCGGGGGATCTGAGCCCAAATTTTTGGAGAGGGGTTGGGCACTAAAAAACGCTCAAAAATCGCTAATCTGGGCTGAAATACAGCTAAAAAGTGCTGTTTTGTGTGTTTGAAATTGAAAAATTTCGCAAAAATGTCCTCAAAAAATTACTTGCCGGAAAAATCGGAGGGGGGGTCGGAAAAATCGTCTCAAGGGGTCCCATCCGGGGGGGGTCTGGCCTAAGTCGGGTGGGGGCAGACCCCCCTGTTACATGTATGATACCGGGGTGGGACGGGCCAAAAAAGTAGTTCGTTTTGTTGCCGTAATGGGTTATTGGCTGTAGGATGTGCGTGCGACGACCGGTCCATACCGGGTGCACTGAGTGATGGTTGTCTTAGGTGTGTATTGTTTTTCTCGCTTTAACTTAATGTACGCAGATGCAGTTTCTTTAGGCACCTCTCTGCAACGGCAGCGTCCTAATGCGCGAAAGCAGTAGCAGAATGTCGACTGAACCGGACATAGCGGCTGTTTTAAGAGCTCGGCGATTGTGACAGAGAACTTACCTTGCGACGGCTAATTCAGAGTTGATGCCATTGCCGGCCCTAACTGCCATCTCCACAGACAATTGACACAGTTGTTTCCACTGTCTACGATGACGGAGAACAGATGCTGGCAGGCAGCGATGAGTAATTATGTAAGGTACGACATTTTGATTTAACCGTCTTAACCCGTTACACTCTAAACAATTTTGTGTTCATCTGAGTGAATAAAATTACGACTTGTTGTTCATCATTCCATTGTTAGGATCAAGTTAGGTTAAAAGTTGCTCAGAATAGAAAAATGCAAGTTACTAGAGGTGTTCACGAGCCTAAAAAATCACGGCTCGGCTCAATTTGGGTCAGCTCACTCGTTCAGCCCGTTTATGCGTACCTGCAAGCTCGCTCTGTACTGGTACCATATAATATCGATCCCTGGCTGCGATTATTAAACACTGCCCATGATTAGCGATCGACCGGAATTCCGGTTCCGGTGCTGAAGGGTGCCGGAACTGGAACTTTTTGACTTTCCGCTCTTTTTGGAAGCAAACCTCCTAAATTCCATGCAATAACGCTAAACACTGTAACTGTTTTCTGCAGTTTTCAGCTAGAATTTCGAATTTGTAGCCTTTGTTGAAAAGTTCCAGTTCCGCCCGGAACTGGGGTAATTCCGGTCCGGTTCCAGTCGGAATTTTGGTTCCGGTCGATCGCCTCGCTACCCATGAGTTGACTGAAAACGTGATCAATTATATTTATTCTCGGTTTAGTCTCCGGATTGGTTGGTTGCCGAACTGAACTGAAGATGAAGCGCTTCCAGCCTGTCAAATTAAATTAAAAAAGCCTTCGTTCAGACGATGCTCTCACGGTTCTCTCGTGGAAGTCTGTGCGAAACTGCACTTGAGATCTTGATTACGCATTTGTTACCAGTGGTTAGAAGATTTGTCTCTGTCTGCGTGCACCATACTTTTTCTTTGGTAAAATATGTACGTAGGCCGTACGTACAACACCAGAAGTAAATCATTGTCGAAGTTTTTGTTCTGACAGCGTATCGTTTGTCTGTCGATGAGTGATGCCAAGGTGTCGTGCCAGTGCTGGGAACTGCCTGTTTAGTAAGATAGAACTCGCATTGGATGGATGGATTGTCCTGGCGTGGCCGTAGCGTTAGGCCTCACCACACGGCGAGTCGATCACGCGCACCCACATCCTGCCATTCCTTCGGTACTAGCCGGACACCGGCACACATGCTCGGTGTCAGTCTGGGTGGGTCTCACTGGTAGCTGTCCCCGTTTCCGTTTGTACGAACACGTGTGGTTGCTATTGTAGCTTTAAGTGCAAGGGCAGATCCAGTCCGTTCCCTCCCATTCTTTGGGTAAAGGCGAAGACGAATTCGGGTCCTACACACTGTCTTTTGTAACAGAGCTTACTTTGTCAGAAAATTTATTCAACTGTAAGTAAAAAGGTAAAAGGTTACGCAGCTCAATGTAGACTTTGACGAATTCACGCAAATGCTAGCTCATGGTAGGTAAATCTCCCCCAATTTGACGACTTTTCTTTTTTATTGATCGGACCCAGACAAAATCGTCGAATTTTCAGAGTCTGGTATAGGCAGGCCTATACATTAAACATTGTTTTTTTCGAGAGGAACAATCCACCACAAACCTGCTTTGTCATCCATAGTTACTCCAGTACTCCAACTCCTTACTCCTCTATGACACCCCAGTCTGGAATCCTTTTAAAGTGAAGGATATTAGAGTTTTGGAGAGCGTCCAGAGGTCGTTTACACTGCGGCTGAACAAAAATGAAATACAGGGTTTCTATATTGACCGACTTCGCAAATTTGACTTGGAGACTCTAGAGACGCGACGTATTATCATTGACTTACAGTACGTATACCGAATTGTGTACGGACTGAATGATATGCGTTTTGAAGACTATTTTGAATGGGCTAAAACCATGCGTACAAGAGGTCATGATAAGAAACTGTATCTACCTGTGTTAAAGAAAAACCTCAACTGTAGAAAGTTCTCATTCGCAGTCAGAACCATCCGGCTATGGAATAATTTACCCAGTGAAGTTGTCAATTCAAATTCTCTTAGTCTATTTACAAAAAGAATTAGTAGCCTGCCTATGTTTGATCTAACTTCGGCAACATAAGAAGACCATACGTGGTCGTGTATGCCGCGCCCAACATTTGTATTTCGTTCTTTTTCTGTGTTTCGGCGAAATAAACTTACTTACTTACTAAAAGAAAAAACAGTTATATTTTCTTTTTCGGTATCTTATGAATGCCGTGCTTTCACGATTCTCTGCCACCAACAGCATAGCGTTTTATGCCATTCCTAACATTTTGCGCCTACATTTTTCTACATGAATATAAATTCAACTAAATTCTATAAGTAATTATTCGTTGGCAATGATTAATTTATAGCGGTAGTTGCGCAAAAATATGTTCTGTTTTCGTTGCAATTGCGGTGCTGATAAATGCGTTTGCTATTTTTGAACTTCCCGCGCCACTTTACTACACACCGCGCGGCGCTACAGTAACCCTAACGGCGGCCATCTTGTTGGGGGGTTTTTTTCCTATAATCGCACCGTCGGTCTTATCGGACCGTACTCCTTTTGCTCTCCTCTTCCGTTTTTAAACGCTGTCTGCCGAAAAGCGGCCATTTTCCCCCACCGGTTCGATGAGACCGACGGTGCTACGGTGATTTAGGGATACAACCGAATTTCGGTGTTGGGTAGTATGAACCGAATAATTCGGTATTTTCAGCTATTCGGTTTCGGTATTTTTGGTATACTTGGGTACTTCTACTTGTGGACATGCTGAATCCACCGGAAGATATTGTGTTGATGCATGAAGAGCGCCACTGGATTCCGCCGAAATTCGGACAGCAAGCCTGTTACTCTGGCCCTGACCGCTGCTATAAACTTATCATCCACGCCCGGTACGCATGTCTGCCCGAAAGGTAAGGTGCCCTGCAACACAAAAATCGGATTTTAACCTTTTTACATTTCTTTCCTTTGAGGATTATTATAGAAGTTAGAAGTTTAGAAGTTTATGCGTACATACAGTACATTCTTAGATACCCGTACGTTCGTTTGGACAGAATCCATGTGGAACATTATGTGTACGCTCGTCTGAACAGCATAAACGGCACGTGAGCGAGCAATTTGGATTCGTCTTCTAGACGTACAGTGCTGATTGATGTAAATATAGGCTAGCTGGGCCGCGTCGTTGGCTCAGTGGGTAGCTTGCTGCCTCTGAGTCACGGCGGCCCCTGCATCCCTAGCGGTTGTAGTGGTTCATCCTCTCGGCGCGGCAAGTTTCTTGCTGCAAAGAGTTGGTCGTCGGCACAACGCTCCACCCAGGCCACCGAAAGCTGGTTACAGCGAGTAGGTAAAATGGGAACCAACTGGATCTGCCATTGCACCGAAGCCGCTCCTACAGCATGCCACATTGGAGAAAGATCAATGACGTCAAGTGCTGGCTGAGACGACACAACAAGCAAGGCCTATACCGGTTTAGTCCTCCGGCCGGGCGGCAGTGGACGCTGTCAGCACAATGACGTCACCACGCCAGGCGCTCTCTTAGTACCTGGCGCCCAACAGCATGGCTAGAGTGGCTGGCAGTGATAGAAGGGAAACGTCCGAGATGACGAAACACGGGGGTTGCGCAATGGATCGCAAGGTCTGAGGGTAGGGTTGTAAAAGCCCCCCCTGCACATCGAATCGGATAGGCTAGCTGGTTGGTGCATGTTCGACTAGTGCAAATAGACTGAATGCGAATGCAAAAGTGACGCAACTGTGTTAGTCGGATGTGTGTACTGTTGCCTAGTATTTCGTTTCTTCCCGCATGATCCAATCTTCCATTTGATAACTTGTCACCTTAGCTACATGCGTTGCATTATTAGTGGTGTTTTGTGGCAAAGTGCGTTAAAAAGCAGCAAAATATTGAGTTTTACACAGTTATTTTATTTGGTAGCAAAAATACCGAACAGATGAAAATACCGAATTATTCGGTTCATACTACCGAGCAACACCGAAATTCGGTTGTATCCCCAAATCACCGTAGCACCGTCGGTCTCATCGAACCAGTGGGGGGGGAAATGGCCGATTTTCGGCAGACGGCGTTTAAACACGGAAGAGGAGAGCAACAGGAATACGGTCCGATGAGACCGACGGTGCTACGGTGCTGCGGTCCCGACGGTGCTTTTTATCTTTTGCCCAACACAACGACAACAACAGGCGAGAGAGAAGAAACGGGCGGGCGTGCATCGCGCACGCGTCAGATCAGTTCCATGCCCTGCTGCGGGCGCGCATTCGCCTTCGCCCGACTGCGCAACACAGCTTAGCGCGCGAAATTTAAAAGTGCTGCTTGCACCCACCACCACTTTCTTTACCGCTGCATGCGAAGGCCAGGCGCATCGTTCTGTTACATATTTTTTGTTCTGCTATGCAGGCTTGGCGGAACGTTGATGTGCTTGAGATCCTCCCGCTCATCGTTAGTGTGTAATGCGCGTGCCACTTTTGTCTTCTCGGTGAAAGCAAGAATGCATAGAAGAGTAGCAAGAATGTGCCACTCAGCGGCCGGCCGAGTGTTGATGCGCTGCACCATAATTACCGGAGGGGTCGGGATCCCGACCCCTCCGGTAATTGCGCATGCGCTTTATTGCAGCGCAACCTGATTTCTGAGCAAGAATGACATCAACGAAATGCTTAGCGGCACTGCTTTTTTGCAACGACAGCTTTAGCTGTGCGGCAGGCACACTACATGTTTTTTCCATTGCGATTTCGACACCTGAAATTGGTCTAGCCGCCTGTAGCAGTCCTCCTGGCTGCTAGCTTTGATGGCGATCTGGCAGGAAAACCACGAACTGTCTGCGTAGCCCATCTTTCTAAGAAACGGGATAAGAGGGCTGGACTGAGAATCACAAATCAATTCTTTCGCTTTCACAGAGAAGACAAGTGGCACACGCATTACATGCTAACGGTGAGCGGGAGGATCTCAAGCACATCAACGTTCCTCCGCCAAGCCTAGACAGCAGAACAAAGAAAGGTGAGATGCATGCAACGGGCAAGCCCCGCATGCAGCGGCAAGCAAAACGGTGCAAAGGAGCACTTTAAATTTCGCGCGCTGACCTGTGCTGTGCAGTCGGCTGAGGAGAGCGAATATGCGCCGCAGAGGGGCATGGCATGGATCTGAACTGAAGCGTGCATTTTTTGGCACGCTAAAGGTCGAGAAATTTTTCCGAAGCAACAACCAGGGTTGCCAGGTTAGGAAATTTTCTCCTAAATCTAGGAGTTTTTTATTTGTGATTGGAGGAAAAATTTGAGATTGGAGTGGAGCGGGGGAGTGGAGGTTTTTCTGGCCTCTGGGGTATTTAAAATCAGGGTAAATTTTTGTTTTTTTTGGGATTTTTCTGGGATTTTGTGAGGATTTTCAGCTTTATGTCTTTTCATATACCTGGTTTTCTCTCAAAAATCACCCTAGCTAGAAAAGTGCGTGAAAATTAGGGTTAGGTGTGTTCTTTCGGGTGCAATCAGGGAAGGTCAATATATGTATTAATTAATTAACTTCCTTATGAGCATACATGGGTCGGGGTGGGGGTTTATCATGTTGACCTGAAAAATTTATCTAGAAAAATCGAAAAGGTTGATCGATGATGCAGCTAAAAAGTGCTGTTTTGCAGGCGATTTTGGCAATTTTTGTGTCTGAAATTGTAAAAAATCGCAAAAACTTCCTCAAAAATTACTTGCCAGAAAAATCGGAGGTGGGGTCGGAAAAATCGGAGGGGGTCCCCATCCTTGGGGTCTGGCCTAAGTCGGGTGGCGGGAGACCCCGTGTTACATGCATGAGGTACACCCCCTCTTTGAGGTGGAGGTAGGAAGAGAGAGTTGTAAAAAGAAGAGAAACTAATGAATTATGTATAAAAACTGTCTATTTGGTAAATGTATACCTAGTTTCCGGGCGTAAAATCAGGAACCGACCCCAGATTGAAATAAATACTTTTAATGATCATAACTAATTATAAATTAACAGGTTTCATCGATCAATATCGATTATCGATTATTTTTTGCAAAATTTCCAAAATGGTCATTTTCTATATCATTTGAAAACCCTTCATCTGACGAGTCTAATGATCACTACATCAGCATAGGGCACGCCCCCGGGGGCCTGTTTTCCCAAATATAAAAGTACCCATAGAGACGCATCAGTATAGGCACGCTCTGGAGGGCCTGTTTTCCAAATATAAAAGTACCCCTGGGGGACGCATCAGTATAGGCACGCTCTGGAGGGCCTGTTTTTCAAATATATAAGTACGCCTTGGGGTACGCATCACTATACTGACGCGTCCCCTAGGGGTATTTATCACTATACTGATGCGTCCCCTAGGGCTAATTTTATGCTTTTGAAACAGGCCCTCCGGAGCGTGCCTTATACTGATGCGTCCCCCCAGGGGTAGGGATGCAACCGAATACCGAAGCGGATTTTCGGAACCGAATAATACCGAATATTGATTATTAGCAGCGCGATTGCAAAAATATACTGTCAAACTACTATGTTTCTTGTTTTTTGCTAAACTTTTTTAAGCTGAAAAAAAGCTGTAGAGTGACGTATTGTTTCAATGCTATAGATTTTTATTATCCATGCCTATAACTAAAACAAGCCCTATTTGGTCGTTCTGCTGACGGTAAAGAACGAGTACAAAATTTGCGAACAAAAAATTTCAAGAGGCGCGAGTTAGGCCACAAGTGCGCTGATTAATCATGTGAAGTCACAGCACAAAGACACTTCCGCGTATATATCCTCCTATTATCCGCCACATGGTGGAGATTTCATAAAAACACTTGCCCCTAAGCCTGAAGCTAAGCCTAAGCCTAAAACCGAAGCTAAAAGTTAGGTTTGGCAGCGGGTTGGGCGAATGGGCCTTCTCAATTATCTGGAATTTGGCGGATAACAGGAAGATATTTACGCGCGAATCACAAACGCATACAGAAAGTTGGAGGAAGGGAGCATTCATCCAGTACTACTGTAAGCACCGATGCCGGCGGCTTAGGCAAACAACTTAGATTAGATGAATCGTTTGAAACGATAGATGGGATTTTATATGTAGTATGTACTTGGTTGATAAAACAAACGCTTAGGTTAAGAGGAGGAAATCTGACGATGTAGTCTGTTGGGAACTGAAAAGGCCGAAATGTTGTTGCTTATTATTATGTAAGTTAAACTTTGACCTTGAAGTTCGTTGACTTTTTGCATGAATAGTGTTTGTTTGCCAAAATTTTAGCATAGTAAATGAACAGAGAGATGTAAAAGAGGAAATATCTCGATGATTTCTGGACAAAATCAAGTAAAACAGTGCAATTTTAACGGTTTTGCAATATTCGGTATTATTCGGTTTGAAAAATTCATACCGAATAATACCGAACTTCGGTTGCATCCCTACCCAGGGGTACTTTTATGTTTTTAAAACAGGCCCTCCGGAGCGTGCCTATACTGATGCGTGCCTCTAGGGGTATTTTTATGTTTGGCAAACAGGCCCTCTGGAGCGTGCTTATACTGATGCGTCTCTAGGGGTACTTTTATATTTGGCAAAACAGGCCTCCCGGGGCGTGCTCTATGCATATTTAGTGATCATTAGACTCGTCAGGCGAACGGCTTTCAAATGATATACAGTATAGATAAAAAAAATGTCCCATCGCTTTTTCGGCCTTCACTCAAACGTTTTGTTCTCAGTCACTTCTTTACCGATTTGGCTCAAATTTTCTGCAGAAATTAACAACATGGTTGGCTAAATATTCTGCAAGTGTGGTGCCAAAATTCCGACTCATACTGGTTTTATGACCCGAAAACTAGGAATGAGCGTGGTCCACGCAAATTTATTTTT
Organism: Sabatieria punctata; assembly: GCA_030248155.1. Taxonomy (NCBI): domain Eukaryota; kingdom Metazoa; phylum Nematoda; class Chromadorea; order Araeolaimida; family Comesomatidae; genus Sabatieria; species Sabatieria punctata. The sequence goes on from JASANB010004098.1 coordinate 9,309, forward strand.
TTTCGGTAATACAAGGAGTACAGCCCTGAAACTTGCAGGAATGATTGGTGTTGCTATTGGGCATGACATACTAAGCGGGCAGCCCTGTAACTCAAAGGGCACTAAAATGGGGGAATTTCAAAAACATGACGAAATATGACTTTTCTTCGTAAAACCGGCAAAATGACGATTCTAAAGATTTTCAATTTTCAAAGAACGCTGCAGGGACGGTTTCTATGGTGTGGAACAGAGCTTTAATATCAGGTTCATTTATTTGTCGAACTTCCTGCTACAATCTGTGTTGATTAACAACAGATTCAGTGCTTTGATTGTAGAAGGTGCAGATTTCTTAACTATGGGATTTTCACTCATGTTTTTGAAATTCCCCCATTTTACTGCCCTTTGAGCTACAGGGCTGCCCGCTTAGTATGTTATGCCCAATGGCAACACCAATCATTCCTGCAAGTTTCAGGCCTGTACTCCTTATATTACCGAAAAAAAATAAATTTGCGTGGACCACCCTCATTCCTAGTTTTTGGGTCATAAAACCAGTATGAGTCGGAATTTTGGCACTGAACTTGCAGAATATTTAGCCAACCATGTTGTTAATTTTTGCTGAAAATTTGAGCCAAATCGTTAAGAAGTGACTGAGAACGAAACGTTTGAGTGAAGGCCGAAAAAGCGATGGGACATTTTTTTATCTATACTGTATAACATGACCATTTTGGACGATTTTGGAATTTTGCCAAAAAATAACCGATAATCGATATTTATCGATAAAACTTGTTATTTTATAATAAGTTATGATCATTAAAAGTATTAATTTTAATCTGGGGCCGGTTCCTGATTTTACGCCCGGAAACTATACATTTACCGTCTATTTTGTGCTCAGAATGCCTTTTAAATGCGCTTTTGAGGCCTATTTTTTCCAAAATTTCTTGCCTTTCTCAGCCAGAAGCCCAGTCAGGTCACTTATTTATGCCTGGAATGCCTTTTAGCCGCGTTGTTGAAAGCTAATTTTGCTGAATTTTCTTGCCTTCTTGACCCAACCAGGCGCTTTCAAAATTTTACACCCCCGTTTGCAAAATCCTGGATTCGCCACACTCAAAAGACTATTTTTTCAAGGTTTGATCGGGTTGGTTGGGCAGTAGCCCGATAAGGCCTCTTCAAAATTTTAATCCCAGTGCAAAAGATCCTGCCTGCATCGATGGAATGTACTGTTCACTTCACAGTGGGGGGTCTAGGGTAGTGTTCCGACGATATCAAAATTCGACGATATTCGATATCGATATTTTCAGCTCAATATCGATCGATATCGATATCGATATTTATAGGTAAGGTAGGCAAGAAAATCTGAAAAATTGAAAAAGCAACTGCTCCACTGCTATCAGTCAAGCACTGATGCAATCAGCGATCTGGTATCAAATCGCAGAAAAGTAGTGGCAGTAGCGTACCCAGGGGGGTGTAGGGTGGGTACAACCCTTTTGTGGCGGAGGTAGGAAGGAAAAATTAGAGAAACTAATCAATTATGTACTAAAACTTGTCTATTTTATGCTCATAATGCCTGTTATATGCGTTTTTAAAGGTTAAATTTTCGAAATTGTCTCGCCTTGGTCGGGCAGAAGCCCAACCAGGCCTGTTCAAACTGCTAAAACTGTCAATTTTTTGTCAATTTTAGGCTCAGAATGCCCTTTAAACATACATGTAACAGGGGGGTCTGCCCCCCCCACCCGACTTAGGCCAGACCCCCCCCCCAGTTGGGGACCCCCCCCCCCCCCCCCCGAGACGATTTCACCGACCCCCCCCCTCCGATTTTTCTGGCAAGTAAATTTTCGAGCAAATTTTTGCAATTTTTTACACTTTCACACAAAAAAATTGCCAAAATCGCCTGCAAAACAGCGCTTTTTAGCTGTATTTCAGCCCAAATTAGCGATTTTTGGCGATTTTTAGGCCAAAAATTGCGATTTTTGAGCGTTTTTTAGTGCCCACCCCCCTCCCCCCAAATTTTGGCTCAGACCCCCCGGCCGGCGCCAGACCCCCCCCCAACCCCCCTCCCCCCATCGGCGGATGACCTGTTACATGTATGCCTTTAAATACGTTTTTGAAAGCTAATTTTGCAGAATTTTAACCAATTTGCAAAATCCTGGGTACACTATACTGTTTCCCAACAAGTTAATAACAAATATCAAGTTAACTTATTTTTGAGCGAAATCGGGTAGCAAATAGCAAATTCCTAGCAAGTTAATTTTGGGAAAACCGCCGCCTAGCAAATAAATAGCTAGTTTATTTCGGATTGAGGAGGTGAGAAATTTGCTAGGAATTTGACAGGACAGGACTAGGACAAAAAGAACAAAGTGTTAGTCCTGCGGCTGGTCTGAGACAGTTTCTGTGCACTACCCCCTCAGGATTTGAAAATTTACCATCCCCTCAGCCGAAACGCTAGCCCATGTCTGCTTCTGCCCTCCTGCTTCAAGTGTGCCGAGTTAGTAGCTCTTCAGTGTTGCTGCAGAAATTTCTAAACCTAAGCATCGCCGTTTGAAAGCTGAGAATGCCGAGGAATTCATGTTTCTAAGAGCTGTCATTGCCAGTCAGGTTTTGACTACACCATCGATTTCTGAGTTGTCTAGGAATAACTGTTTCTTTACTGTTCCAGAGAGATAAACTTGGTGTAAATTTTGTTTTTTCCTCCTTTTCCACATCAAAAATATCGAAAATATCGATGCGAAATATCGCAATATCGATATCGATATTGGAAAAAGGGTCGATATATCGACTTTTCGATATCGATATCGTCGGAACCCTAGTCTAGGGGGTCCCTCCCCCTTTTCGAACAGGTTTCTTAATTGACTTGACGTGCAAAAGTGGAAAATTTGTTGTAAGTACCTGTACTGTACTAACACGCTGGACCCCTTTAAGACGATTTTCAAAAAAAAATTATTTTTTTAAAAAAGCAAAAATTTTTTGCCTTCAAAAAATTTTTTTAACAACTGTGGCTATCGGTACCATTGTATGTTCTTATTTCCCGGACTGTTTAAGTTTAGCTACCAAGCTCGACGCTATAGTTTTTGACCCGTCCACACAGCAGTTCTGTTAGCCCCTAATCCCCTCTGCTTTGACCAATGGCATGCTTGTACAAGGATTATTGGTTGACAGTTAATTTTTTAGTTCGAACTAATTAGTTGGTCAAGGCCGGATTGGTAGCACAAGAATCGTGTTCAAATTAACGTTGCCTTCTACCATCAGTCCCAGTGATGTATGCATTGCGACCTAAACCGGTCAATTTCGAGTCTGTCTGGTCCAATTTGAAGAACTCCATCGATCGCGTCATAACCTTGCAGGCAATTGAACGCAAGGTCTGGGACGACAATTTTCAGTAAGCTTAGCTTTATTCTTGGTTTCAGTTTAGTAAGTTTTCTTTTAAGTATTTAGTTTGGTAACCTAAGCTTACATAAATTTCTAACTTTTGCTCATTAGCGTGAAATTTCATTATTGCTGCTTACACTATCCGGACAATTGGGTTGGGTCTGGGGTGGGGTAATCAAAATCCCGAAATTTGGATTTGGGAGGTCGCGGCCAGTTTTGGGTGTTTAGTAGTAGTGTTGTTAGGCTCTTTTTAAAAAAAGTTTTTTTTAAAAAAAAAACCATTTTTTTAAAACTTTTTTAAAAAAAGCTTTTTTTTTGAAGGCCCATTTCGAAAATTTTTTATTTTATTCACAGTATGGAAATTTTGGGGAAAAATCTCTGAATTTAGCCTCAGATATACATTAGCAGTGCAGTTCTATCAATTTCATGCCTATTCTAAGCCTAAAAATAGGTTTTGAAGGGCAGCAGCCACTCTGTGAGCAATGCTGCAGGTAGAATATCGACTCTCAGGCTGTAACACTATGTTTGAACCAAAGTAGCAGCTTTTGTATTTATAGTTGCTTCTGATGCATTCTTGCATCTCATACAAGCTATATTTCATGCAAGGAAAAAATGTTTGAAAAAATTTCGAAATGAAAAATTTTCATAAAAAAGCTTTTTTTTGGCTTTCAAAATAAATTTTACAACTCTATTTAGTAGGTAGGTCAGTTTAGGTGGGCTTCTGGGATACGCCGAGCCTCAAACCCTTGATCCCTGCGGATCGTGTACGGTGCTGCAGATGAGAGAATCATCTTGTGTTTTGTATGGTGCATAATTATTGTGCAAGAAAACCATGCATGTGCACGGGGTTCCCCGGGTAGGGGGCAAAAATAAAACTTACTAAAAGCTTCCAGAAGCTGCTAGAAAGCCTCCTGGTACATTTTTAAACCATAGAAATCAATTTTTGGCAACCAAGCACTGAACCCTAAATTTTCGTGGAAATTTGCGATTTTTGGGAAAATTTTTTGTTGAACTAGATTTTGAGCTGTTGTAATCGAAAATTTGGTTTTTACTAAATTTTTGCATTTTAGCTGGAAATTACGATTTTAGACAAAAATTCAAAATTTCGCATCAAAGATCCCGCCAAAACACCTAGAGCCAAGCACGCAGGGAGGCCCGGCTGTCCCCTGAGCTGCCGACCATGTAGAAGAAAATTGGAATTGTTATTATGTAAGCGCTCTTGGTTCGATTTTCAGTCAACCTAGTCTTATATTTGCGCATTGCAGTTGTAACGGTTTTGGCTGAGAGGAATGATTCTGATTCTCTGGTCATTGGCAGTGTATCGTGTGCTGTTTCAGTGACATATACTCAATGTGCGTTGCGGTGCCGGATCCTTTGAGTGAGCGGCTCTACAATCGTACCAAAGAGTGTCTGGAGCAGCATGTCAGACGCTTGTACAAGGTATATTTCTGCTCTTTCTACACGAGCACAGTGTCGCAACCACTCATACAATTCTTATTTCGTTCTGAAGGTCATCTGCCGAAGGGGTGTTTGGTTGGGTCAGCCCAAATTTTAGGTAGGGGGTTGGGCACTAAAGACAATCAAAAATCGCTAATTTGGGCTCAAATGCAGCTAAAATGCATTTTGCAGGTGATTTTAGCAATTTCAGTGTCTGAAATTCTAAAAATTGCAAAAGTTTGCTGAAAAATTGCTTGCCAGAAAAATAGGAGGCGGTTGAAAAATCGTCTCGAGGACACCCCTCGCTCTTTTCAGAGCCTTTCAATGGGGTAGCCCTGCCTACAAACAACCCTCCCCCTTGCTGCTATTAGGTGCTCAGCAGCGACCCGCCGGTTCGGTTCCCATTTACCGACTGGCCGTCACCGGTTTTCAGCTGCCTGGGTTGGGCTTTACGTCGACTACTTCCAGTCGCTTCGACCGGTTTCGAACCCACAAACAACCGGATGCCGAGGCCGCCGTGACACACGGGATAGTGTAAACTACCCATGGCCAAGACGCGACTTGGTGACCATGTGTATAGTCATATATTAGTATAATGGTTATTAGTATGAACGTTTTGGCAGAACCATCAAAATGGCTATTAATATGAACATTTTGGTACAACCTCTATAAATGAGACGTTCACGGTGACCAGGGGCATTCCATTTATGGGAGGACTTCAATCAAAGTTCTAGAAAAATTCATTTGTTGAAATATAGTCTGGATGGTGTTTAATGTGACGGCACAACGGAAATATGACTTCTTAAACATGTTTCAGGCGGTATAAAATTAGAAAACAATTATTTTAATGACCACGTATCAAACACCAGATTGTTTGATTTCTAATCTTTAATTGAGTATCGCCCATTATCGTGACTCAATTCAACAACCTAAGAGCTGGGCTCATCAGAAGATGCTCTTAGATAGATAACCCCCAGCATTTTAGCTAAAAGAAAGTTACTACTATCTTCTCTGTGTCCCTGTTCTGTCCCACTTGTGGCGTTTCTTATGGTATGATTTAGCATTGGAGAAACATTATCAGTTTCCCAATAATCGTATATTTTTTGGAGATTCTACTTAACCATGCGGTGTTGAGTAGTTATGGCTTTCAGGAGGTAAAGGATGGTGACGACTGCAATCTACTCACAGCTTACTACGACCGGTGGGTGGTCTACTATAAAGGAACGTCCTACGTGCACAACTTGTTTGGGTGGGAATCGGCTTATGCTTCTTGCACTGCACAAGATTTGGGTTGTAGATATCTGAACAAGCAGTACATAAAGACGCACAAGTACACCGATGCCGACTTGAACTACGGCAATTTGGAACTGAACCCGAGCTGTAGCAATATGGTAGAGATCGGCGAGGTTTTTGCTTTCGTCTCAACTTGCAACGTGCAGTCAGTCGACTGAGGTAGTGTTTCAGCTGGCGCTTGATATTTGGTGTCGTGAAATGGTGAAGCCGTTGGAGGAGGGGCTGGTCGACCAACTCTTGTCTGTGATCGAAGCCGACAGAGGCGGTCGTACCTCTGTGTCTGCGTCAGTTGTCAAAGAAGTGATTTTGTCCTTGGTCAATGTGAAGGAGTACCAGACCAGAGACGAGTTGGAGGTAGCTTTACAGTACTCTCCTGCCAATCGGACGTGGCCTAGCTTTTCGGCGGACGTTTAACCTTGTACATGGTCCGTAGAAACGGTTTGGTGTGCAAATTTTGGAGCCGCCATTTTGGTGGAAGAAAACAGAAGTCTGCTTCAGGTGGGGGTGGGTTGGCGGGGTCTGCTGTGGGCCCGGAATGGGTGGGTGGACGGGGTACTAAACGGTATAAATAAACCGTTACTGCCAACAAAGCTAATAATCATTGAAAAGTCAGTCTTTCTAGTACAGGACTGTGTGGTTACAGTCTTGACTGTCTTGTGCTTCGGGTCGGCAAAACTGACTTTTAGGGGTCCCTAACAAAAATTTCAATTTTAGCTACCGTATTCAGTTGACTCAGCCTAAGCCTGAACCTAAGCGTAAGCAAGAAAGTGATTAATTAATGTATAGTGGAGGGACCCCTAAAAGTCAGTTAAGCCCCCGAGTCTTTATGTAACACGGTTCTGTTGCAGCTGTACTGTTCGCTGTTCGAAGATAAGTTTTTGGACGCCACAGCCAAGCATTACCAGGCCGAAGCGAGTCTCATGTGGAATCAGTGCAACGTGTCGTTATTCATGGAGAAAGTGAAGCTGCGCTACAGTACTGTTATCTTCTGTCTGAGCGGTGTCCTTAGGTGTTGGCTCGAATCGAAGAAGAGAACTTACGAGCCCGCAAATTTCTGCATTTGAGCAGCTACGATAAAGTAACCAAGACTTGTCAGGAGGTGATGGTGGAGGCTCACCAAGACAGACTGCACGCCCAAAGCCGGCAACTGGTTCAGTTGGAACAAAGACACGGTTTGTCCAGTTGTTCAGACTCTGCTTATTGATTTTATGTCTGATGCAGACCTCACCAACATGTACACGTTGCTGAAGCCGATCAAGAGAGGACTCAGTGTTCTGGTGGGAGCGTTCGAGGCCCACGTTCGCAAGCTGGGACTCGACGGCGTTCAGTCGCTCAAATCCGACAACGTACCTAGTGTGTCCTCAGATGTGTAGGTAGAGTGTGTTTGGTTGAGGTGCCGCAGCAGTTCGTCGAGAACATGCTAACCGTCTACAACAAGTACAGCGAGTTGGTGTCTTCTGTTTTTCAAAACGACCAGGAGTTCTGGGGTGCCTTGGACAAGGTGATCTAATGGCAGAGTATAATGGTTGACACTTTTTGAGCTGTGTAATTCAGGCGCTGCAAGCAGCGGTCAATTTCAAAGAGGAATCGCGGTCTTGTCCTAAAGCTTCCGAATGGGTAGGCCAGGCTGTCAGTGGTGTGTGTGGAGGGATTTGGGTTTCAGCTGGCCAAGTACACCGACCAGCTGTTGAAGAAGTCGGCCAAGGGCATGAACGAAGCGGAAGTGGACGAAAAGCTGCAGATGGCTATTGTGATCTTTCGCTACATCGAGGACAAAGACATCTTCCAGAAAGTGGGCGGCGCTTCGGCTCTGTTCCGCCAGCCTTGCTTTTCTCTCTTTTCAGTTCTACTCGCGAATGCTGGCCCAGCGACTGATACATGCGGCCAGCGTGTCTATGGACGCGGAAGAGGCGATGATAAACAAGTTGAAGGTAGCTTGGCAAGAGTGCCTAGTGTAGTGTAGTGGAGTTTAGTGGCGCGTTTCTAGCAAGCGTGCGGCTACGAATTCACCAGCAAACTGCAACGCATGTTCACGGACGTCGGCCTGAGTAAGGAGCTGACGGAGAAGTTCTACGAGGATCTGGAGAAGAACGGACGCTCGGTGGACGTGCAGATACAAATCCAGGTGCTGCAGGCCGGTGCCTGGCCGCTCAACTCGCACACCGGCACGCAAGGCTCTTTGGCCGTGCCTCCGCAACTGCAGCCTTCGATCGCTCTCTTCGAACAGTTCTACAATGGCAACTACAGTGGTCGCAAGCTGACTTGGCTGTATAATCTGGCCACCGGTACGTCTGCCTGCACATCTCTCTCTCCGCTTTGCAATCAGGTCAAGTCTGAATTTAAACAGCGGCTCTACTATGTTCTTTAGCGCTGTTTGGAGTCTCAGGCGAACACACTTTTTAGACTCTGCCGAATGTGATTGGTGACAGCAGAATAGGTTGTATGTAAATTGCAGCGGAGGTGAAGTTGAATTACCTGGACAAGCAGTATCAGGTGACGATGTCGGTGCAGCAGCTGACTGTGCTGCTCTGCTTTGCCACTCTCGACTGCTGCTCGTTGCCAGAGTTGGAGGCGGCCGCGCAGATCAGCGGAGACGTGTTGCAGCGCATCCTCCGCTCTCTCATCGACTGCAACCTTATCATCACTGAAGGCAGGGTCAGTGAGTTCGGTGTTCAGCTGTTAACGTTAAGCCTTGGCCAAGAGAAACAAACACTCAGCCCTCTACATTACAGAGTCAAGAAGTGATGCCGTATGGCGCTCTACCATTGATTCTATCCCGATTTCCCTGCCGCTTACGTTACAAAATTGTTTAAGCTAACTTTTAAGTGAAGTTTTATTGGGCAAATTGTGCAAATTCAAAGATCCAAGTTTTAGTTAACGCTCGTGCTTTATACCAAAATATAGCGCATACTTTGGCATTGATAGCGCTGCAATGATCTGTACCAGATGAGCTAGGCGGTGACAAAAGAGGTCGAAAGTATTTTTTTTTCTCAAAAGCAGAGTTCGACTGCAAATTCTTAGTACTCAAGAAGGTATGTAGACCGACTCTTAATCTTCTGATTAATGGCTTCAGTTCAGACTTGATTATTGGCGTGTAGCTTAGTGGTTAGAGCACTGGACAAGCAATCCAGGATTCCCAGCTACGCCATTGCACATGCCTAACTTTTAAAAAGGCCATACTGTCTGAAAATTTTACTTTTGTACCTTGTGGTATCACTCGAATCTTAACGAGCGAAAGCCCGTTTCTGTTACGGCTATCCATTATTCTGACGTGGTTGTTGTCTCTGTTATCTCTGGTTTGTAGGACTATGACGGTAGCTCGACCTATTCACTGAATTTGAAGTTCTCCCAGAAGCGGCTCAGGTTCAAGATTATGACGCCATCGGTGCAACGACAGGCAGAAAAAGTAATGCAGTCTAAGGTTTTGACCATACATGGGCGGGAAAATTCTGAAGGAGGGGGTCTGGCAGTCGCCGAGGGGGTCCCAAAAAAGTAAAATAAAACGCCTAAAAAGCGAAATTTTTCTCCTTCCGGGAGAGGGAACAAGCATGGCCGGCCGAAGGAAGGGGTAAACCCCTGATGATGTTGAACAAAAAAATCGTAACTACGGTCTTTGCAGGAAACCGAGCAGGTCACATCTACCGTACAGCAGGACCGGAAGTACTTTATGGAGTGCACCATTGTGCGAATCATGAAAACGCGTAAAGTACTCAGACATAACGCTCTCATTCAAGAAGTGAGACTGTGGCATGCTTTTTTGTGCTCTCAAACTGATTTCAGGTTTTCAAGCAATCGGCGTCGCGTTTTACCCCTGATGTAAATTTTATCAAGAAGATCATCGAGTCGCTTATCGAAAAGCAGTACCTGCAACGTACTGAACAGAACGACGAGTACGCATATTTGGCGTAGATATTGTGATACAGTATGTATGTATGTATGTGAACTCTTTTTACGTACTACTCACTCAACTCGTCCACAGATTCTGGTCCATGTGGCAAAATCGCTGCCCCAAAAACTGATAAATTATACCATCTTGCACTTTGATCATAACGGCCGAAAGCTGCATCACGTGCAACGAATGCCGTTTTTATTCCAATGCAGACATGGGCTAGCATTTCGGCTGAGGGGGGTAGAATTTTCAATTCCTGAGGGGGGTAGGAGCGCCTGAGGGGGTGGTAAGCCAAAAAGTCCGATTTTTGGCTAAGATCAAGGTTTTTTGGCTTATTTTTCATTAAAATAAGCTATTCTGAGCTCATTTACACCTAATCCAGGCATATTTTTATCATAATTTTGTATACAAAATTCTTCCAAAAAATTCCTGAGGGGAGGTAGCGGCCGGCTGAGGGAGGGGGGTAGGTCAGAGCCTGAGGGGGGGCAACCCCCCCCCCCTCAGCCCCCCCTTTGCCCATGTCTGTTCCAATGCAACGCGCGGCTTATTTTTTCAGAGTGGTCCGGCTTATTAGAGGGCGCGGCTTATTTATTTCAGCTTAATTTTAGGTATCAAAAAGTGCCAAAACCATAGGGTTGGGTATTACTTTCACCAAAACTTGTGCATAAACTCTAAATGCTTTAGTCCTATTGTAGTTTTACACTTGATACATGCCTTATGAGGTGACTGACTGTAGTATAAACTATGTCTGACAGCGTTTTCATAGGGCAAGCTGGTTTCCTTCTAATAAACCGTGCGCGGCTTATTTCTTTCAAGCCTCCTGTGACACGTGGCTGATTGGAGCGCGCGGCTTATTCGTTGGAATAAACACGGTATAAAACAGATATAGAACATCATTCACATTTTTCCACTACCAAGGAACCATCACCGGCCACCGATGACAATGCCACCGCTAAAACCCACCTGCTCAACGATCCAACATTGAAATAGTTTCTTTTCATGTCAGTCACTTCACTTCACTTAAAAGCTCTGCTCTACTACGTACCATATGTACTGTATGTTCGGCATTTTACTGAATTCTGTTGAGCAAAAACAGTCAACGTACGTAGACGTGCAGATCAATCAGTTCACTGTTTACAAGAAAGGTAAAGGTGAGTACAAGACAGCAAAAAGATCAGAATACTTGTTCGGACTCAGAGGACTGTGTGGAGAGGCTTTTCTCAGTTTCAGGACGATCATCGCGCGGAGGCCGAATGCCGACTGCGCCTGGGTGGTAGGGATTGACGATGAGTTGTCGAGAGCTGCTCGCTTGCAGCAGTGTCGGGGCATCGTCGTGGCGCCGCTGCCGCATTTTGCGCATCTCGTTGCCTACATAGATCGCCTGCACTTTGCCCTGCCTCGGACCAGCTCGCTCGGCGCCTTCCACCATGCATTGCGCGTCCCCTATCACTTTCCACACCGGCACCTCTGCAACACTTATCTGCTACCACCAACACAACAACTGCACTCACTCACTGGCTATGTACTGGTGGTAGAGCTCTGCCAACATCCGCTCCTTCTTCAGCTGTCCTCTCTGCTCTGCGTGCATCCAGTAGTCGACGGCCACTTGCTGCGGATCCAGTACCAGTCTCTCTTGACAGTGCAGCGCTTGTGTCTCCGGCAAAAAGTCCAGTCGGTCCTTGGACAAAGGTTGAAGTGCAGCAGTTGCTCTGAGTGGAGTGCGGCAAAACTTGACAAACAACACGAACAACAACACAAACGACGCTCCTAAACACACACCAGCGCCTAACAGCTCCCACTCGAACGCACTCAACGGTCTGTGCATCTCTCCGTACACTACAATACAATACAATTGCACGCTAATTTTGAGATAAACAGGGTGTCTCAAAAATGGCATTTCTTTTTGCTGCCCTTTCCGCAAACTTTGACCAGACAGCTGAAATTGTAACAGAAGTGTCAAAATGGTGGGAATTTTGTGCGCTAGAAACGTTTGGTGCATCGGGCTTGACACAATCCTTGAGTTGAGATTATCTCTTGAAAGCTGTCTTTGTCCGCCGCATTGGGGGGAATAGTACGCTTAGATTAGAGCACAAGAACCAAACACAAAGGAACCTCATATAATTTGTTTCTTGTACAAACGTTGACGGAAACATTAAAGACAAATACTTAGTACGGTGATCAAGGTGCCCGCGGTCGGTTTCTAAACTGTTATTGAAGTTCAGAAGATCCGCTCTGAGATATTTTGCTGCATAAATACATATGTATGGTAGTGGTTACTGTAATATCAGTTGGGAATGATTAAGAGACATTCAATGCTATGAACTAGCGATCAGACTTTCATCTCAGGTTTTCGCGGTGTCAGTGCAGGCAATGTGTAGGCCGACTTCTCAACAACAGCTTGTGGGTTTATGCCTTGGCTGGACGCTGCGAACATGTAGGACGATGAAGCCAGTGCCAGCGTTCTTGAATGCAAACAGCTGCTACTTTGCGTCGCAGTAATGGCCTTGGTACGACGTGCCTGAGTTTGTACGTACAATATAGTGTATGCTCTCTACGTACGTAAGTACATAGAGAAGGTTGCGCTTACCATTAAAAATCCATTGCCCGCTGTGCTTAGTGTTGGTTTGCGGACACTCTCTGCTGCTTGCTTGTGCAGACGATGAGCCATGTAGGCTTTGCGCACGAAAAGAAATATCACCAAAACGGAGGCATTAACTAACAAGGCTGGAAACAGAGCCTGCAGCAGTCGGTCAAGAAAACAAGACAATACCTGTAGCGCTGATCGGGTCTCTGAGAGCGTAGGTGACTCTGCTGCAGATGGCAGTGGCAGTGCCCCACATGCACAAGGTAAACAAGGAGCCCAGAAGCAGCCAGCGGTTCTGGTAGTGGTTGGAGTCGTTGTTCCAGGTGAGCAGGGAGAACAAACAAGTCAACAGAGCCAGCAGGGCCACGTATACCGTGGAAAACAACACAACTCTCTCGAACTGGTCGCCCGGGGCACAGCGCCAAACGCCTTCCTCCAGCTTGTTGTTTGATTGAGCACTTACAAAGTTCAGTGCTGTGGCTGGCTGCAGTATGGCCCACTCGGCCGCGATGATCACCTGCACCGCCACTAGACCGAACGAAACTGTGAAAAGACAGCAGTCACTGGCCGGCCGATACAATCTTTTCTGCAGTTGAAACTGCGTTTTCCAAGTGTTAACGGCCTGAAAATGTCGGGATATCGAAAAAAAACAAAATACTGTGTTAGTTCTTCTATTAAAAGGTTTCGCTCACTCCAATTGTAGACATGGCACTGTTTTATATGTTTTATTAGCATGTACCGTCTAAAATAAGTTTAGCAACTATTTATGGCATACATGTAACAGGTCATCCGCCGATGGGGGGAGGGGGGGTTGGGGGGTGCGCCGGCCGGGGGGGGGGTCTGAGCCAAAATTTTGTGGGAGGGGAGTGGGCACTAAAAAACGCTCAAAAATCGAAAAAAATCGCAATTTTTTGGCTAAAATTTGCCAAAAATCGCTAATTTGGGCTGAAATACAGCTAAAAAGTGCTGTTTTGCAGGCGATTTTGGCAATTTTTGTGTGTGAAATTGTAAAAAATTGCAAAAATTTGCTCGAAAATTTACTTGCCAGAAAAATCGGAGGGGGGGGTCGGCGAAATCGTCTCGGGGGGGGGGGTCTGGCCTAAGTCGGGTGGGGGGCAGACCCCCCAGACCCCCTGTTACATGTATGATTTATGGTGATTAAAAATGCGTAAGCAGCAAACGAAAAAAAACGAATTATTGACCACCGGTTCCTTGCCTTGCACATTCATACCAATGGCCCCCTAAACGTTAAAATCAATTAAATCATTTTCAGACTAAAAAACCATTATAATAGTAGCTTCAGCATGCATAAATTAAAAAACTAATAGTGTTTAATTTGAATCTATTACGTAGCATACAGTACCTGCACGAGCAGAGGTGCGAAAACGACCGACCAACAGATGCCAGTGAACAAACGTCGAAGAGCACAGACGATTCCCGAAACATTCAGAATCTGAACTACTGCCAGCAGATACAAAGAGGAGAGACCTAAAAGCTGAGTTAAGAAACAACATACACATTTGTGCGTTTACCTGCAAGCAGCAAATAACCGCAAGGTGTAACCGAAGTGTTGAAATAGCACGTGCATATAAAGCAAACGAAAATGCCCAGTCCACTTAGAGCCCCAAACACCACAATCCATGTGATTGATCTCTGGTCAGTAGGACGTTTAGCTGAAGCTCTCACGCTACTCAGATTGGCGCACTGCTCGCAGTTCTTGTAGCACTTTGAGATGGGCACGGACCGTTGGCCTCGAGAGTCAGTTACAGTTATACGTGCTTTCTCCAACGAAAGGCCCAGATTAGGGCTCAGTCTGCCAACTGTGTCAAATTTAACTCGGTTAGAATTGTCCAGCAACTTAATGGCCAGCGGTGCGTCCACAAATCCTCTCGAATTAAACTTCACGTAAAGCGGTTCACGGTCTGGGCTCGTACTGTATCGGTAGTTCAGTTTGAGAAGGTGATCGGTGAGCAGCAGTCTCGAATCACTCCTATGACAGTCAGAGAGCACTTCCACAGGCACGCCTGGACACTGGGCTCGGATCAGATTGTGCAGTCCTCGCGCCACTGACTGAACCGACAGCAGAGCCGGAACCACCGCTGCGCTCACACTCTCTCTACTCACGTTTAGTTGCGTGTCACCGGTGCATCTGGCACTGTGTCGGGTGCTGCTTTCAGAGTGTTGGCCACTGATGCTGCATTTGAAGTGCTCTTGCCAGAACTGGTTGAACCAGTGGTCAGGAATGGCCCCGTGCTCAGCCAAATTCAACAGAGACAATTCGTTTGTGAACTGTTTGGCCGGTTGAGCCTCGGGTCCGACAGAGAGCAGTCCCTGTCTCAACGACTGTAGGGAACTGGACGTATCGTTCAACGCCAGCCAGCCCTCGTTGTAGGCGTTGAGCAGCAGAAACCGTCCGGCCGCGATCTTTTCGATGCTGAGCGCGTCGAGAAGCAGCTTGAAGTTGCGCTCGGACACGAACAGCACCACCAATGCCGCATCGGACAGCAACAACTTACGAACCACAAGCTGCGCATCGGTGATGCTGATCAGTGAATGCAGTCGTATAGATTTTGCCACGCACGTGCCCATGGAAATGGCATACAGCTCAAACAACTTGGCTCCGCTACTGTGCAACGCGTTGTCCTCAAATATGACGCCGGCATAAGTCCATTTCATTCGCGACACCAACTGTGCCATCGCTTTGACCTGAGTCTCTTGACTGGGTGTGGTTGCAAGTACGAGTCGGTCAGAAGCCAGTGCAACTGGAGTGGTGTGCAGGTTGAGTCTGGGTATTCCCTGTGTACTGAGCAACAGCTCCACTTCGGCCGCGGCGTCCTGCTGCACCACTGCCACGATATCTTCCCAGCCGATGCCGTACTGATTGCGGGAAGCCAGCAGTTCGAACAGGTTTGCGATGGTTCGTTGCTGGTTGGAGCAGGAGTCCAAGATGACGGCGCCAATCTCGATTCCGGGCAGGACATGCCTGTTGCTGTTGACCTGGTACAACGAATAAATGAAAGCGGCCAGCGTTTGAAATCCGGCAAAATTGATAGATCCGCAGTGCAGACCGGTTGAATAGTGAACGGGAAGTATGGCCAAAACGTACAGTCGTCGACTCGACGGAATTACAATGAGATCGTCGAGCACTCGCAGACTTGATACAGAAAAGCTCAAGGGAGATAAGCTTTCCAGTGTGTTATTGCTGAGCAGACTCGGTTGACTGACGGCTAGGCACAATAGGAGAATTAGACAGGAGCAGACTGGAGTCATTCTCCTTTGGCAGACAACACAGCCTGACTGGCAAGAGGCACTGGTACGTACCAGTGCATCTGTTACGGTAGAGACATGGCGTGTGTTTACAGGACAGATCTGACAGGCAGCGACGCGTGTCCTTCGCAACTGGTCGGCTGCTACCCGGAAACAAGACGCTTAAGTGGAGCCACTCGACAAACTGACTGACCGGCTATAATCGCCCGATCACTCAGCCAAACTGTCCAAGCAACAGCGGCCACCGTCTTTGCACTGCACTCGGCTCAAACTAGCCGTCTTGCTACATTGAAACAGTATTTTGGACCATCAGAAAGTGTGTACAGTACATGTGCACAGCACTGCAAGCCAATTCCATTTTTAAAGCACGCCTGTAACTCAGAATCCAGAGACATGGACTGCATAGCAATACTGCAGCCAATAAATATCCCTATGCTAGTAGAATAAGCGGCGTGCACCTTTCCTGTACTACAGTAGGAGGAAGGCAAGAGTAAAAACTTTAACCTTCAATAAAATCAAACAAAATACCGTACTGTAGGTGTCCAGTCCAGAAAACTAGTGACCAGTGGCACCAAGGAAAACTACCAACGTTCGTCGTGCGTAACAATATACAGGGTGTCCACGCTAGGCTTCACGTTTGGTCGTTAGCCGCGCGCCACTATGTCAACCGAATTCAACCAAATTTGACACAAATAAAGTGTCAACAGTAACTTAAACGCGGGCCAATTTTCAGCATTGCATATTGCTTGAAAGTTTAGTTTCACTTGGTGCTATTTCCCTGATGTTCAAGCGTTATTGTGGCTAGACTGGATTTCCAACGCCAGCGATCACAGCAAAGGTGATAAAAAAGAGGGAAAGGGGTAAAAGGCGCACAGCGAGTGCTGTTGAGTTATGAAAGCAATACGGCAGTGGTCAAAAAGGTCGACTCGGTCTCTTACAGTTTCATGTGGTACAGTTTGTCGAGCCCTGAAAGCTGCTGCTTCCGCGACCTTATCGACCACGATTGTTGCACACGCTAAAAAGATGACCATGAGCTGTGGTTTTTGAACAGAAAGTTTTCTGGGGTAAAAAGTGGGTTTTGTCTACCTTTCTTTTAGGATTCTGTGGAGAAAAGTGGCTTTAAAACCGAAAAAGACGTTTAAACCCAATTTAAAATGTTATAAAAACTGTGTTTTGCAGTCACACTACGCACTCAATACGAGATCAGCAATAAAATTCAGTTTAAAATGCGTTTTGGAGCTAAAAAATAGTCCGTAAAACCGTACTTTTGACTCTAAAGCAGGTGCAAAACCCTGTTTTGAGTTATAAAATTACTGAAAAACCCTATTTAGCCATTTGAATGCAGTTCTTAAGCCCTGTTTACGGTTTCTAATCAACCTAAAACCCTCTCTAGGCTTTCTTACCAGTGCTAAAACCCCGTTAAGATTTCAAAGTAACCTAAAAACCCTGTTTAGAGTTCCAAAGTAACCTTACGTACTACAACCCTAATCAGGTTTATAATCAGCCTAAAATCCTATTTACGATTTCTAAGCCTTACAAAACCCTGTTTAGGAAGGATTTCAAAGTAATCAAAAAAAACCCTGATCAGAGTTTCTAAGCACTGCTAAAACCCTTTTTTGGGTTGTAGGGTAGGCGAAAACCCAATTTTGTGCTGCACAACACAGCTAAAAAGTGCTGTTTTACAGGCGATTTTGGCAATTTTGTGTCTGAAATTGTAACAATTTGCTCAAAAAATTACTTGCCAGGAAAATCGGAGGGGGGGAATCATCTCGGGGAGGGGGGCCCCCATTCGGAAGGGGATCTGGCCTAAGTCGGGTGGGGGAGACCCCTGTTACATGCATGCCCTTGGCACTATTTGTGTGAAATTTGCTTGAATTCTGTTCATTCGGTGGCGCGCCACAAACGATCAAAGGTGGAAGACTTAGCGTGGGACACCCTGTATACATGGACAGATAGACATTTCAAGGGAAACAAACACCGAGTAGGCGTTTACCGCCAAAAATCATAATCACCTCATAGAGTCTTAGACGATGAAATTAGCCAATGCGACCTAGAAGAACAAGCAGCAATTCCTCTTCCAAGACTTTTGACTGACCGTGATCGGTGACACTAGCAGAGCTATTGCTGGTTTTCGCTCCTGATGCAGCAGACGGCGATACAGCCGCAGCAACAGGCACAGAAGACGGCCAGAAAGGCCAAGCAGTAAGTGACGGTTATGATGACAAAGGCTGACATGTAAGTCAGCTGATCACAGTAATCACGAGCCATGGGCAAGTTGTAGTTGGGCTTATAGCTTCTGTAGACCCAGACCGTCCCTGAAACCAACGGCGGCAATGCAGCGCTTAGCAAGCTGCCGTGTAGTGTACCTGCGATAAACCAGGCCAACAAAAAGCAAGAGAGCAGTCCGTCGAATGGATTGGGGTTGACGTTTTCTTGCGGCGAGTGCTGTTGGCCGTCGCGACTGCGTTTGGCACGGTAAAAGAAGTTGGTGAGGGACTTGATGATACTGAAGACCCCAGACACGATCAGCCAGATAGGCACGTACGGCTCTACTGTACAGTCGTTCACATGCAGACTGCCCACCACTATCATGAAGATGGGAACTGCGTTCAGAATTGCCAACAACACTGCCGCCGCTACTGCAATCAAAAGCTAACTTCACCTTTAACCTGTCAATCGGCACAAGACTTCTAAATACAACGACGTACGTACAATTAGGCTACAGCTTGCTTACAATAAACGGTTCTCAGAGCAAACAAATTAGTTGTGGTATGTATAGTTCCTAACACACCCAAAAACAACACTGTACTGAGCTTTTCCACATGGCAGCACACAACACTCACCTGTGCCGATCAACACACCGACCACTTTCAGCAGCCAGTCCCAGAAGCCACGTGGTGAGCGAACGTCCCGGAACTCGCCGTACAGAGATTCATAGGTAGGCGGTGGAGCTAAACAGCCAATCCTAGTCTAAACCTCACTCGATCGCATAGAAACCAACCGTTGTAGTCTGTAGCTGACTCGTAAGTTGGCGGTTGGGCAGAGTAGACGGGAGGCGGCAAATCGGTGTTGGGACCGACGGCGCCGTAATTGGTGGCAGAGACCGGCGCCGCTAGCTGGACGCGCGTCTCCGACGCCTCTACCGGCACCACCGCTTCTTTCTGCTCGCTCATCTGCCAGTCCGTCACTACACCGTCAGTGTCAAATTATAAAGCAAACGCCGAATCGAGCATCCGCAATAAGCAGCGGTATGTACACACGCAGAATGACAAAAGCCCGGACAGGGTTTACTGTTTGGACAGAGCAGAACGCATCACGTATAACTAGAGAGCACGTTGAAAAAATGGTAAACGTCTTGGGCGTCCAATACGGCCACCTCGGTTGCGCACTTCTCGCATTGCACCGAACGGAACAGGTCATCAGAGGAGCAGGAGCTTGGGACATCGGCAGCCGAAATTCGTTCGTTTGGCTTTGGTGCAGTCACTGCCGCGTCTTTGCGACGTCGTTTTCTGGCCTTTCTGCTTGCTCCACTTGGCATGTACAACACATGGTCGGCGGTGACACGACAGTTCTGTACAAACATGGCGCGGTACTGCGTCTTGTAGACCGAGTGTCTGAAAGAACAGGACAGCTGTTTCTCTACTGCCTCTACATCATACATGTGCTAGCCCTAAATGGTAAACTCCTCTCACTTACTCATCTACAAAAACTACCATTTCTTCAATTCATCAACCCCTCCTGGAAAACCTAGCAGTACCCCTGTATCTAAAGAGGAGCGGAAAGGTCACGTGCACGCTAGACTTGCCTCTGACAGTCCTGACAAAGCAGCGTCATGCAGGCCGGACAGTTAAGCACTGCATCGCTTTTAGACGTTTTCTCTGGATTAGAGTCCATCTGGCGATGCCGTCTGACCCATTCTTCGTTGTCTTGATCTTCGTCCGGATCGTACAACAAGTCATTTTGATCTTCCAGTCTCACTTCTTGTCCTTTCATCAATTCTGAAAGCAACAATTTGATAGAACAACTGAAACAGCTCTGTTTAACCAACTGTCGCATAAATTCAATAATTTGAACAGTTTCAAGTTTGCTGTGAATAACAGCATACCTGTAACAGAGGGTCTGTCCACAACTGACCAGGCTAGACCCCCGGATCAGGACTACCCGAGACATACATGTACTAGGGGGGGTTGGGGGGGGGTGTTACCCCCCCTGCTGGAAAGGCCAAACCCCCCCCTCACCCCCCCCCCGAGACAGGTTAAGGGACCCCTCCCCCCGACCAAAAAATACAAGTCGTGGTAGTGGCTCCAGTATTAACAAACTGGGTCAGAAATCACTAATTTTTAGCCTAAAATTCATTTGAAAAGCCTTTGGAAACCGAATTTGGCGTTTCCACTGCTGATATTGAAGAAAAATCGGTGTTTTTGGAAGCTCTTTTTGTCATTTTTTGCTTGTTTTTAGCTTTAAAACGCTATATGGCAGCTTAAAATAGCGATTTTTAGCGTCCTTTTTGAAAAAAAACGTGCTAAAAACGCATTTCTAGGCGTTTTGGAGCTTTTTGAAATTTGGGACCCCCCACCTGGGCGAAACCCCCCCCTCGACCCCCCACCTGAGGAAAACCCCCCCCCCTACCCCCCTCCCCCCAGGTCGGCCCGGAGCTGTTACATGTATGACCCGAGATGATTTTTCCTCACCCTTCCGATTTTCTAGGAAGCAATTTTTGGGCCAATTTTTACAATTTCGACACGAGAAATCAGCCACATTAATTTGTATTTCAGCCAAAATTAGCGTTCAGAGATTTTCAGCACTAGCAGACAGCAGACCCAGAATTTCTCAGTCAATAGCCCAATCCCACTCGCCCTATGCGGTACTACATAAAGAATGACTAAAATAACACCTTGGTCGGAGTCGGAGCCTTTGTCGTCCAAACCTAAGGCCGGGTCGAGGTCAGCAGTGGAAGCCGGTGTAGAGGTGGATGGAGCAGCAGCAGCAGTGGAGAGCAGCTGATTGGTGTGCTTATAAAAGGCTGCCGTCAGCTCTTCGTCGGCGTCCGACTCGAAATCACTCAACTTCTTCTCGGCACGTGAACGACTGTGGCGAACTGGCACTTGGGCAATTCGCGCCATCGCTTGTTGAATTTCGTCATCCGAACTGAAGGAAACATCACTCATACAACCAACCTTCGCTACTACAAGTACAAGTCGGCTGAACGGTTCCAAGTGAAAGCGTTTAAAAATTTTAAGACTTCGTTGAAATCCAGAAGGATGATAACATCGGCTGATATAAATGTTTCGAGCAGAATGGACAACCTTACCTGTCACTGTTGCGACGGTCATCGTCGCCGCCGTCATAGTACTCCTCTTCCAAATAATAATCTTTTTCCAACGGCTGAAGACGTTGCATGGTTGGCTTGAACAGCAGCTATGCAATAGACTGAAAGGCATATAATTTGCCATCGCATTCACACTACTGCCACTTACACACGAAAGCAAGTGTACGTAGCTTCCTACGCACTGGCCAGTTAAAGACAAGCAGTGTACTTACAGCCGTACACGCTCCCAATATCAACACTGCGAGAAACTCAGCCAGCGTAGCAAGGAGCCTCGATAGCAAAATGTCTGGATAAACCAGCATCAAGTTTGACAATCACAACAGCACTCGATTACTTCCAATCACTTTTATACGTTTTGCACTTTGGTAGCACTGCACATTATGTACGCTACGCAACGTCCAACACACATCATACATTGGACGTGGCTCATACCTTTGACGGTAATTGGGGGCCATTTTTGGGAAATCAGCAATATATTTATTGGCCTACCCATTCCCTGACAACTCTGTTTTTCCGGTCCATGTATGGTACATATGCAAGCAAGGAATAGGAAAGGGTGTCTCATACAAGCCAAACTGCACTCTAGTAGTACGTACTATGTATACGTATGTACCAGTGCACAGCAAGCCTTATTCTGTAAACTGATTGCAACTTTTAAAATCACTGAGAACATAAGTTTTTAGCGAGTTGTAATGTAAGTAATGAGTTATTGGTTCTAATGAGACACACAATCCCAACCTAATAACAAACGGAAAAGATAAAGAAGAGAAAGATGGATGACCCGACAAAACCAACCAAGTACCAGACCAGAGCTGAACAAGGTCAATATCACAGACACTTTGTTTGACCACACTCACAGTCAGTTAGATAGAGCCGAAATGACTAGTCGTTTGATTCCTGATGCAATGACGGCGTCTCGTCCGTGTCATCAGACGAGTCAGCGTGGTCTGTCTGATCAAAGCGGAAGTTGTAGCCATGTTGCATGGCTTGATGCTTGGAGAGCTCACGAGACTCTTCTGAGTCCCCACCCAGCATAGACACTATCAGATCTGAGAATTGCTTCGACTGCTCCTCACTCAACAGACGGAAGTCTTTGTCGTCTCCGTAGTAACCGCCAGCAATAACTTTCACCTGCACTTTCTGACCTGCAAACCTGCCAGTTTCTAAGCTTCCTGTTATACTACCCAGAACTATAATGAATAATATCAATCCATGTAAGTAAGGAAATGATTTCAGCTCTTACTTTACAATAATGGAGAAAGACGGAAACTGCAAACACATGTAGATACGTTGTACATGCAACAAGTCAACCGCCGAAGGGGGACTAATGGGGGGCACTTGGTTCCTCCGCCGGACAAACTGAACCGAAATTCATGAGGTAGAATATCAGAAACGCTCAAAAACTTCTGGGGCCGGTTGCATAAAAGTGGCTAACTGTTAGACTAGTCTAAGGGCTAAAGACTGGTCTAAATGCCGATAGACTGGTCTATCTAAAGACCAAGCTAAAGCCGCGTTGCATAAACGTACCGTTAGACTAGGCTTTTGTAAGACTAGTCTATCGCGCATTTAGACTAGTCTAACAGCTGTTTAACAGCTGCATTGTTTAAGAAAACCGAATATCAGCTATCAATTAGAAGGATTACAAACTAAGAAACCATTTGCCAGTCAGAGACTAATTGCCGAACATGTGAACAAAATGTTTCGACGATATTTCTAAAATCGTCACTCATTGTAGCCAAGACTGGTACTTCAAAGATCGTTGGTACATGCAATAAAGTACTGCCGGTACAATGCATGTCGGTCGGTAGAATTTACAACAAAATCGGCAGGATTGCACCTTTTCTTTCTATTGGCCCTGTGCTGGCGTACTTTCTATGTGTATGTGGTGCAGTCAGGCAGTTTATTAGTGTACATACGCAAAGAGAAGGCTAGCAATCGTCCAACTGCATTGCCGAACCAGCTATCAGTAAATGGATGATTTTGAGCAGGGATACATACTGAAAAAGATAGCTGCAGTTCCAATCGATCCAGCAGTTTCCAAATTGGTACAGCATTTTTTACAGTCAATAAACAAGCACATGGCAGAAAGTTTTTTGCCAAATGTGGTAATAACCATCATAAAATAGATGTACGATCAAGAGAATGTTGTGTGAGGTAAGCTGCACTGTTCTAGTGTTTCACACTGACAGTTAATTTATAAATACTTCCGGCACACTACACCTCCGGCGGAGTCTAACCAGTTAGACCAGTCTTTGGTCTAACTGCGGAATCCGCTGACTTTTGTGCAACCGGCTAACCGAAAGTCGGTCTAATCAGTTAGACTTTGGCCACATTTAGACTAGTCTAACCACTTAGACACCTTTATGCAACCGGCCCCTGGGCTAAAGAAAGCTAATTTTGAGCTCCTCAAATACAACTACAAATCGATTTTTAAGCGATTTGAGCAATTGTACAGCTCTATATCAATGAACCTGTAAAAAATGCTCAAAAATTGATTCAATAAAGAAATCGGAAAACCGGACTCGGCGAAGTCAGTGAGGGATGTCGTCCCGTCAGAATAATCTCAGTTAGCTAGAGCAGTTACCTTTGGGATCGAATCCCGATTCTTTCAGCTTTTTCTCCAGTTTGTTTTCTAATTCCTGAGTTTCAGTGCTGATCTTACGTCGCAGGTGATGGGGAACAGTTTTGCTGTCCAGTTTTGACACTCGCACTTTAACTGCACTGTCGTCCGCGGCAGATGATTCTGCTTCTGCGTCTTCGGTTTTAGTCGATGAATCCGCTTGCTCAGAACTATCCGCATTCACTTGGTCAAGCAGCTTGTTGAGATTTTGCGACAGCGACTTTAAGAATTTGTCTCGGTCAACACTGACGTCGGAATCAAGAGAAGCCTCTTTTCTCAGCTCAGTCTCTGCCTCATCCACAAGGTCCGAAACTATTTTTACCAGTTCCTCCTCAGTTACTGCTGCGGAGGCGCGCCCTTCATCTGTCTTGCGTTGCACAGCATCGTACTCTTGGTAAAACTCGGCCATGGCAATTCCCAGTTGCTTGATTCTGTCTCGAATTTCCTGATTGAACACCGTCAGCAACAACTCAGTTTCCTCGGTTTGGCCCTTGTAATTCTCATCTATACCCAACTGACTGTAAACAGCCCTGACTAGCAGGTCGTTGGCGTAATTTTCCACTGACGTGTAATAGCTGACTAAGCTTTCTTCTGTTTCGTCAGCCCCGGCATGCGTGGTTCGCAAGTAACGCATGAACGCGTCGTCATACACTTCCTTCAGTTTGTCCCGCAGATGCTGTGTTTTCTGCTTGAAAGGTGAGCTCGACAGCACCTTGACCATTTCGGCGGCGTCCTTCTTGCCAAACTGCTGAGAACTGGACTCTTTCCTGCTATTCTGGTAGTGCTTCTTTAAAGCTTCGGTAAAGACGGCATCCATTCTCAGATCGAACGTCTCCAACTGGCTGGTGATGTCGGGCTGCGCCATAGCTTCCTCTAGTAGAAGCGCCCACTCGGCAGCCGACAGCGTGGTCTGCTGCCTCTCGCTCATTTTTTGTTCGGCCAGCTGTCGCTGCAGCTGTGTGGCCTGCACGAGCACACTGTCGTACTCCAACTTCATCGCCCGCATCGGTTGCCGCAGCTCGGGATCATCTTTTACCAGTTTAGCTAACTCTTTCCGCAAGCCCAGTTCTTCTATACTTGCTATTGGCTCGTCAAAGTCTACCCGAAACTGACGGTTCGCCGAAAACTTGTCGATAAAGGCATTTAGTTTAGCTTCCTTCACTTCATCACTGTCAGTGCCACCTGTGACCTCGCTGCCTAATATTGATTCGATATCATCGGCCGTGGCTTTTGGATCTAGAACGGACAGAAATACTGTTTTAACCTTTTCGAAATCATCTCTTTAAACAAACGCTGACTGAACGCCTAGCTCTCTCATACCCTTCCATTTATCTTCCATTTTTGGACATAAATGCAACAAAGTACTTCGTGTTCGTCTCATCAATGATAGTTCGCTTTCAAAAAGTACTAGGCCGATTTGGTTTGTAACACTGATCACCTCTGTTCGGTTAAGCAGTTTTATATACGCAAAAAATTAACCAGGACTGACTTGGCATAGAGTTTTGCTTAGAAAACTCGGCGTAAGCTCCATTAAGAAGCATCTGTAGATTGAGCTCTACGCCCCTGGTCCTCCGTGCCAAATCCGAATGCTTGGCGATGTCACTGAGAATTACATTCAGCTCATTGACGGTCAATTCTTTCCACGATTTCGGACTTCCGTCAGCGCTCTTGACGTGCGTCACCGATCTTTCTACAGCTTCTGCGTACAGCGAGTCAAACTTGTGTTTGATTTCACCAAAGCCGCGCTGGTGTTTTTCATTCCTCAGGAAAAGATAGAAGGCAGCTAATTCGGCATCGTCCTTGGTTTCTGCTTTGAGTTGCGCTATATGCAGTGTTCTCTGCCACATCAGCTGAAGGAACCGATACATCTCCTGGTCGTCGAACGCTTGCTCAAGAAGCTTGCTGTCAGCTTTTACATCATCTAGAGAAAGCCGACTTTTCTCGCTCACAGTCTGCTGCAACCTTGCCAGTCTCACTTCAAACAGGAGCTGCTGAGTAACACGATGCAGCAAGGCCGACAAATCCTCGTCAAGTTTGCTCAAATCTTGCTTAAAGTCGGCGTGATAAAGCCAGTCACCAAGCAACAGCCTCAGCAGTGGTTCCGACTTGAAGTGACCAGTGTGAGACGCAGCTGAGTCTGGCTTAATCTTGCTCGCCTCATACATGTGCTTTCTTTCCAATGAACCCAATAGTTGCTGCCAGACCACTATTAACTGAGCACGGACACTGGGCGCAGCAAAAATGGTGGTTAGTTGTTGATCGATCGATATAAGATGGGCATCAGGCAATGGTTGGTCTATATAGTACTGGGAAAGCAGCAAATCGGTGAAATGCTGCACAAACTGTTCTGATTGCTCGGGATCGGGCATTGAGTGAACAAACTTGGGTCGCTGTTCATAGGAAATTCGCAGTGCATCATCAAAAACCTTGTCCAACTGCAGTTGCAGATAGCGAGCAGCAGACTGAAACCACTCTGAAGCCTGAACCTCAGTCAACAACTCGTTCCACTGCGCCAACGTAAGTGTGTTCTGACCCAATTTCTTCATCAGCGACTGCGCCTTGGCCAGCGTCTGTTTGTAAGACTTGTGAAGAAGGAAGTCCAGGTGACTGCGGAGAAGGTAACGCACAGCAGAAGTGACCAGCGGGCTCTGCAGGCCTTTGTGCATTCTGTCCACAATGGCCAACTCGGACGGGCTGAACTGCTGCTGAGCAACTTTGAACGTCCTCTGCGAGTACATGGCCTCGCTCATGAAATGCTCGGTCGACTGGAACACACTGGCGCCAAGACCACTGTAGACGTGCATAGATTGCCACTGATCCACAGCTAACGAGTACCCTAAAATAATATGAAACTGATGCTACGTTTGGCATCGGCACTATTCCACATAAAACCTAGCAGTAGGGATCTCTGGTTAGTCAGGACAGTTGCCTGGGCTCGATGCTCAAATATTTGGAGTCAAATTCATTTAGCATCGCTGAACAATTTGGAAATTCCGACCAATAATCTGTTTGTTCATGAAAAACCTAATTTTCTGCTGCATTTGAGCCGAAATTAGCAATTTTGACTATTTTCAGCCCAAAATTTCGATTTCTGAGGAATTTTAGTACCCGACCCCCTCCCCTAGAATTTGGTTTCACACGCGTCAACGCCAGACCCCAATCGGCGGATGACCTATTAGTA
This sequence comes from Sabatieria punctata, assembly GCA_030248155.1. Taxonomy (NCBI): domain Eukaryota; kingdom Metazoa; phylum Nematoda; class Chromadorea; order Araeolaimida; family Comesomatidae; genus Sabatieria; species Sabatieria punctata. The sequence goes on from JASANB010004098.1 coordinate 36,251, forward strand.
CATGTATGTCTGTACTAATCACCTGTACATAAAAAGTGCTGTATTACAGGTATTACAGACGATTTCAGAAATTTTAGTGTCTGAAATTGTAAAATCTGCCGAAAAATTACTTGCCAGAAAAATCGGAGAGGGGTCCGATCAGGGGGGGTCTGGCATAACTTCGGTTGGCGGCAGACATACATGTGCATGGGGGTGCCCAGGGGGGGACGAAAATTAAAATCTACCAAACGTTGCTAGAGGCTGCTAGAAAGCCTCTAGATACGTTTTTAAGCCACGGAAACCAATTTTGGAAACTACCACCCTTCTTCCAGCCAACTACGCACAAAACCCGAAATTTTCGCAAATTTTCATCGAAAATTTCGATTTCTTTGAAAAAATTGTGTTGGAAATCCATTTTTTCGACAATTTTTGTCAAAAACTCAACTTTAACTAGTAAGTTTTGAATTTTAAGTAAAATTTTTGAATTTTCCGTCAAACCTTTTGCAAAAAAATCAAATTTCCCGCCAAAATTTGAATCTCGCGGCGAAAATTTGAGCATTTCGCCAGGCAACGACGCATGGAGACCTGGCTGTCCCCATCTGAGCTGCGGACCAGGCACATGTATGGTGGCAGACCCTGCCGGACCAACTCTTACATGTATGAGTACAGAAATAATGCTAAAAAAAGATCACCAGTCAGACTATGAAAGTAGTGGTAGGGCATATTAGCTGATCGATTCTAAAGTACGATAAAGTACCGGTGTCGTATTCTAATATGGTAATGGTCTGGTACTACATAATACACGATTAGCTGCACCGTCAAAAGAAATCATAGTCCTACCGCATGCTATCACTTGAGCCTTCAATGGTACCACACGATATCTGTATAGTGTATACCACAAAGTTTTCGAAGGTAAATTCAAAACTAAATTTGTGGCGCTAACAAATATGCATGATCTTAACTCCCTGACTACAGAACTCTAAGACAGAACATGGCGATGGCGAAAGGATGAAACCATACATGTAACAGGGGGTCTACCCCCCGACTTAGGTCAAACCCCCGGACGGGGACCCCCCCCCCCCCCCCGAGACTATTTTTCCGACTCCCCCTCCGATTCTTCTGGCAAGTAATTTTTGAGGATTTTTTGCAATTTCAGACACAAAAATTGCCAAAATCGCCAGTGAAACAGCACTTTTTAGCGGGAACTACCAGCTTGCGCACAACCGATTTGCGCAGAAAGTACCGTAATAGTTGTTTGTTGTGTTGAATGTAGTGTACATACGTTGTCAGGCTATTGTCATGCAGGCTTAATGATTCTGGCAATTATGGTACAGGCACACTCACACAATTGACATCTATAAAATGTCATGTTTACTGTGCTATGATAATAGCCTTAAATTGTTGTGCTAAATAATGTAACTGTTATGTAATTACTGTTGTTGTCTGTTCAATAGTCGTCAGTTGTTTGTGACTACATTGTGCTGCAGTAAAAAAATGTGCGCAAATCGGTTGTGCGCAATTTGGATGGTCCCCTTTTTAGCTGTATTTCAGCTCAAATTAGCGATTTTTGACGATTTCTAGCGAAAAAATTGCGATTTTTTCGATTTTGATAGTTTTTAGTGCCCAACCCTCCATCCAAAAAAATTGGGCTCAGACCCCCAACCACTGCCCCTTCCTGTTACATGAATGGATGAAAGAAAGAGCAGAAACTGACTTTGTTGCGGATCGATTTTAATCAGCTGTTGAGTAGCATCAGCTTTTAACTGTAAAACGGCGGCTTCCACTTCTGGATGTAGGACGGTGCGACGTATGGGCAAGTACGTCATTTGGCCGCTTTCCATAGCACGTTCGAATTCTTCATCATCGTCGTCAGACAGAATCTCATCGAACACTTTGAGGAGTAGTGTCCGTAGGTTTCCCAGGCGCTTCTTAAAGTCTTCAGACAACATGATAGCACGTAAGGTTCGCTCCTCTTCTTTCTGCTTGTCGGTTAGAACGGCCGAAAGTTCAGGAGAGCGTGCGAAGTACAGAACGGAAACCAGGTGGTAGTGGCTGTCTTTAATGAAATCCAAGTCATCAACAGTGGAGGAAGCGGGAGACTCGACCACGTCCATCGGCTGGTTTCGATCCAGAATGTATTCTATCACTGCATCTTTGATCAGTCGTTTCAAGAAGGGGCCAATGTACATAAGGTCGTCAAATATGTTGACCTCCTCCAGAGCGTTGCCCAGGTACTTCTGCATATTCGGGTGGACAGCGTCGGCAACTCGCACTTTTCGCGGCTCGATCTCAACCTTTTTGTAATGCACTTTGTTGTACATTCGCGCTGCGTAGCCCAAATCGTCCAGCACTTGCTTTACAAAGCGCACTCTCGGCACGAACCGCGGCAGTTTATAGATGCGCTGAAACTCGGCTGACAGCCGCTCCCAAACTGCCGAATCTTCGAGAGGCTTCACGGGCGAGAGCAGCCATTTCTGCGTAAACGTCTTCACTGCTGGAGCAGAGAGAAAAGTTTTCTGGAAGACACGCGACTCAAGACCACCCAGCTCCGCGGCTAGAGCTTCGTTGTCATACATATCGTACGCTTCCGTGTCTAGCTGCGAAATCTCGTCGGCTAGCTGTTTAGCTCGTTCGAAAATGTCGGCATACTCCAACGCTTCGCCGAGAACTGCCCGAAACTTGCTGATGCGTGCGAACCTCTCATCTGAAGGCGGCTTCTGATCATCCGGCGGGGGCAGCGAGCGTTTGTTGGCGTCCAGAACGAGCTGATCCACCTGTCTCTGAATGCGACGCAGACGGTTGCGTCTCTCCGGACGTAGCACAACGTCCAGCCACTCCAACTGAAGGTAAGTGAAATATGGGTCGGTTGGGTCTTGGTCCAGCAAGTCATCGAAGAAGAAGAAATCGGCGACAAACCGATAGAACCGATGCTCCTCCTCTTCTTCGATTGTGATCGACCAATCTCTGAGTGGAATCAGTGCCTCTGCCAGAATTCCTTTGCGATCGTTTGATACGTAATGCACGTAGGCTTCTTCCTTTATCTTCTCAAGACGTGCTGCTAAATCTTTAAGTTTGGAGAAGATCTGGGGGTAATGAAGATAGTCTCCAAACCATTTAGTCAAAGTTCTGTGCTGCACCTTCGAGCCCAATTTAGGCGCTTTATGGTCGGTTTGAGATTGAGCGTCCTCTCTGAGAGCCTCGACTTCGGTCAGCAGATCTTGCAACTGGTCGATCGCCTCCTCCAGTGCAGTTCTGTAGAAAGGCAGCTGCAACAACATCTCTCTCACGTCCCATGGGGCCCGGTCTTTAGTCAACGGCTTCTCAGAAAACAACAGTTCGTCAATCAGCTTGATCGTATCGCGCTCCTGCTTCGCCTCTTTGTCTTCCTGCAATTCAGCCGACTTCTGCCTTTTCCCGTCGGCTGATTCGTCGAACAAGTTCAGTGTAAAGTCGACCACCTGCACTGAATTTGGGTCTGCGCCCACGTCTAAACGCAACCAATCTATACTAGGTAACAGAGGCATCAGCACGCACTTTCAACTTGCTTTTTCATCACGTTCTTAAGCGCGTCAGTGACTGATCTGAGCATTTTTTGAACTTGTTCTTCGTTGCCCAGTTTAGCTTGCATAAACGGGCTTACGGGCTGTTGCGACCGCGACTGTCTGCTCGTCACCTCTTCTTTGACTTTGGCCAACGACTCCTTCCGTTCACGCTGTCGTTCTTTGGTTACTCTGTACTTGCGCAGTTGATCGGCTGTGAGACGAGGATGACAGACAAGTGAATGAGGCGTCTGAGGCCGATCGGTCGGTAGAAAAGCCTTCAGAGCGCACAGAGAGCCGGTGTGCACCGTCAACAGATACTGACAACTCTGAGGCTCGTCAACTCGGAAAATATAGGCGTCCACCGCCGCCAGCTCTTCGTCGCAGAAGAACTGCAGTGAATTAGAACTACAAGACGATCTGTGACCGACACTCACTCACCCGAACTTCGGTTGTTCGCAGTTTACTGTTTATCTCGCAGAGAGAACCCTCGCTGTACATTTGAGAGTGGTACAACGTTCCCTTCTTGGTGTTGTTGGAAAGGGGAGCGTCACTCCAAAATGTTCCCAAGCTTATTTCATCTCCAACCACTTTCTTCCCTGCAAAGCAAAACATGAAACCAGCCGATTCAAATGTTACGAAACAAACGATAGGCAACTCAAGTACACACGTCGGCTTGAGATCGGTGGCAGTGAAAATTATAACCAAAATACAGTCGTGCCTCGCTAATACGGCAGCCCCGATTATATGGCCAGTCAATCAGCTGTGGTTCCAATTGTTTTACGCACTATGTACTCGTTAATATGGCCCTCGGTTTCTGGCTATAGCCAACAAGCCGTTTTTTGGAGAAAATTCCCCCCAGCTGGATTCTGGAGGGATTTTCTGAAATCCTATTTTGGGTTTCTAAACACACAGGGTTCCAGAAACCGTAAATAAGGTTCCGGACCACTAATTTGGGTTTCTGGAGGCCCCAAATAAGGTTCCGGAAACCTGAATTTGGGTTTCTAAACCTCTAAATAGGATTCCGAAGCTCTAACTTTGGTTTCGGGGGCCCAAAAATAGGTTTCCGGAACCCTAGTTTGCATACATGTAACAGCTCCGGGCCGACCTGGGGGAGGGGGGTAGGGGGGGTTTTCCTCAGGTGGGGGGTCGAGGGGGGGGTTTCGCCCAGGTGGGGGTCCCAAATTTCAAAAAGCTCCAAAACGCCTAGAAATGCGTTTTTAGCACGTTTTTTTCAAAAAGGACGCTAAAAATCGCTATTTTAAGCTGCCATATAGCGTTTTAAAGCTAAAAACAAGCAAAAAATGACAAAAAGAGCTTCCAAAAACACCGATTTTTCTTCAATATCAGCAGTGGAAACGCCAAATTCGGTTTCCAAAGGCTTTTCAAGTGAATTTTAGGCTAAAAATTAGTGATTTCTGACCCAGTTTGTTAATACTGGAGCCACTACCACGACTTGTATTTTTTGGTCGGGGGGAGGGGTCCCTTAACCTGTCTCGGGGGGGGGGGTGGGGGGTGAGGGGGGGTTTGGCCTTTCCAGCAGGGGGGGTAACCCCCCCCAAACCCCCCCCCAGTACATGTATGCTAGTTTGGGTTTTAAAATCACTAAATAAGGTTTCAGAAGTGCATTTTAGCTGTATTATGGAGAATAAAAAAAAGGTTTTTTTGAACTTTTTGAAGCAAAAATAGGGTAAAGGGTATTTCTGCAGTTCAGACAGGATTTTTACCCCATTTCTAGTCCTTGAAACCCTGTTTTGAGCCTAAAACAGGTACAGTAGCTAAAAACCACTTTTGGAAACCAAAAAAGGTTGCTGAAACCAATTTTGAGCATAGTGCTGAAACATTATATTGTGGATCAGAAAAATTCCCACAGCCGAAAACCCAGCTACATGTGTGAATTTGACGAACCCTCCTCCCCCTCATGGCATTACGTAATTGTTGCACGACCCCTTCCCCTTTTGTGACTTTTAGGCAAAATTATCACTGTTTTGTAAATATGCTGATCCTATTATACGACCAGTTGGGCCACATCTCTAAGTGGCCATATTAACGAGGCAAGATTGTCTGTGAAGCAAAAGCATCCTGTGCACTGGCTACATTAACGTTAGCCACAATCCCTTCAAAAATCATCTCTACGCTCGTTCACAAGTTGCGAATGCACATAAAAAATGCAAAACGTCTGAAAGACATGTATAGTAGCTATGCCAGTCAGGGAGTAGCTTTTAGCTAGTAAACAGTTTGTCCAAAAGACCGGTATTTACTTGCAGCATTAGTTCAAGCAGAGAATCTTTTAGCTTTGGGTCTCTTCTGAAAGAACGCGCCATGCCTGATCGATTGGTTGGACAGCGGCCAAAAAGCCACTCAGTCGAGTACAGCAAAAGTTTAAAGATAGTGAATTCAGCACACTGGGATTTTATTCTGTTTTTATGTTTTAATGCTATTACCATGGCGTTTGCCTCAAAATCGGAATGGAGAGTGTATTACTAAGCACAAACGCCGACCGGCACAGTTGTCACCGCCGGCGGAGCTAACTTGGTTCAAATCCCTGACATAGCTACTTTACATGATTTTTCATTTCTTACGTGATTTGCAAGCTAAGAACCATTTTATGTAAGACCGGTACGATGGGCGGCACATGGCCAAATCTGACCCCCCCACTATTTATTGGCTCATTTGAAAGTCAATTATTTTTGAAATTATTTGAAATTAGAAGGAATGTTCAAAACCCAAGCATTTCCGAGATTCACCCACTACCACTACTGTGCTAGAAAAGTGGGGAAACGCACGCCGTGAGCCAGATTTTCAGGCGTTTACGGAAATCGTTATTTCTCTGAAACCGTTATACCTAGATTACGCAAATTACGTTATACCATCAGCACTGCTGTTTGTAGCCTCGTACTCTTTTGCATAAAGTAGAATAACGCTCTTTGGTGGAGACTTAAAGTGGAGGTACTAAAATCAGTTTTATGGTTACTGTCGCTCAGACATGGGCTAGCATTTCGGTTGAGGGGCGTAGAATTTTCTATTCCTGAGGGGGATACTTTGAGCTCATTTACACCTAACCCAGGCATATTTTTATCATAATTTTGAATGCAAAATTCTTCCAAAATATCATGAGGGGGTAGCGGCGGGCTGAGGGGGAAGTCAGAGCCTGACGGGGGGCTAACCCATGTCTGCTGTCGCTAACAGACACGAAATTTTTTAATTTTCTTTCGTATACTATTTGGACTAACAATCAGCTATGTATATATTGCACAGAAAATTTTTTTGGCAAAGTTGGCATAATAACAAAAAATTAAATCTTGCTTTTTTCGCAAAAATTCTGGTATTTTACTGTTTTTTTTTGGCAAAATCTAGTTGTCCTAGACTATTTTTAGGTGCAAAAATGCCAAAAATTAGGTGTAGACAATGTTATGCTTGTAATTGGAAAAAATCACCTTTTGGTTTTTACTGAGAACTGTGATATTATCGATTTTGTGCCTAATATAGTTGTTCTTACTATTTTTAGTGCAGAAATCGATTCCGCATGTCAAAATTAGTTAGAGCCAATCATTTTCTTGTGTGTCAGAGGAAATGCCAAATTCAATTACCAAGGCCTTCTAATTGGATTTTATGCTAACGAAGATGCAACCCACTTGATTGTTTAAAATCTGAATATCCGTAGCACAGCAAAATTAATGCGAAAAAGTATGATTGCAAGCGCTGCATAAATACTGAAATGGCCAAAATTAAGGGTTACAGAAACTTCAACACCGTTTGGGAGGTTAACGCAAAAAGCAGAGGACCAATTCTTCTATCATTCAAAATCTGAAGTCTACTGTACTCATAACCGATTGAAACCCTTTCGCCGACTCTGTCGTTTTTTACACAACAATCACTTTAAGGAGTTACAGATGACAGAAATTCCTTAGGACGCAAGACAACGATAAGAATGGAATGCATGCAAAATTGAGCTGCATGCATTGCAGGTCAATCTTGCTTAGCAGCAGTAAAGACTACCTTCGACGTGATACTGTTTGATAGTGCCCTGATAGCACAACTCGTACGTCCACCAGCCGACCAATTTGCGCAAACATCTGTTCAGCTGAAAGCTAGTGTTCAGCAGCGACGTAACATTATCAACACTGAATTGCTGCCAATGTCCACCGTCGTCGTTGGTAGAAACCACATCCGGCACCTGACACACAAACTGTTGGCCCAATTGAGAACTTAGCACCATCTGCGAAGAACTCTGCTCTTCCTGAAACTAGCTATATTTTATAGGTACCCTACTCACTATTGCGTACCAGCGCGGCAAAAGTTAACAATCGAGGTCCCAAAGTGGCCGGCCAATTCGACAATTGCTCTGGCCGACGCAACCTATACTGATGCGTCTCTAGAGGTTCTTCTATATTTGGAAAACAGGTCCTCCTGAGCGTGCCTATACTGGTGCGTCGGCCAGACCAAGTATCGATTTGACCGGCCAATGAGGGACCTGGATTGCTAAGCTAACTTTTACCCAGACGGCAATAATACCTCTTTTAAGGGACCATTGGTTTGGTCATCTCCCACAGGAACTTCGTCCGTTATTTTTACATCGTAAACAACACTTTTCACCTCGTCCGCATTGAAATGTCCTTCGACAGTTTGACTACATAACAAAAGCACGCCATAATAAACCAGGTGCAACATGAGTCGAGTATGCTGCTGCTGCTGCTAGGCAACCCCAGAAATCAGAGATGGCTCTCTCGTCTCAGCTGCTCAGCAACAGACCGATTTATTTATTTAGAGTCCACATTCCTTCCTCGTAATGTTTGTTTACACTGAACAATGCCACCCCTTCACTTCACTCAGACGAACACTGCACTCGCAAGTAGGGAAGGAAGTGCTATCTATCGAAGGAAAGGAAAACGTTTTCTGGTAATATCGAATCGGCGCAAAGTTAATCGGCGCAAAGCGCAAAGTGGCGCAAATTTTTCAGTGGTTGCGTGAACATCTAAGATACTGTAGCCCGCGAAATTTAAATTCTATTGTCCCTCTTCTTGATTTGTCGTTGCATAAATGATGATTGTCTCAGGACCATTTCTCATTCGCAATATGCACTGCATTTAACCTTCAAGGACTCAAGTTAATACGTTAATTATTTTATTAATTACCATTCATTGTTGTTAATTACTCAAGTTAATATTTCAAGTTAATACCACTCTGGAATCCATAAGTTTTGTTGCCCACATCAGCGTGTAGGCCGAGAATGACTTCAGATACATTAGCTCCACCTATTTCCGTCCTAGAGGAACGGCTTTTTAACATTTGTAAATGAAATAAAGATGAAGGAAACGGCACCGTTCGTTGAAGAAGAAGTCGGCGTCGATTATAATTATGCTGGGACGATGAGTAGCACGCCTAACAAAGCTACGCGGCAACAACGTAGGTGTGGTTTTCATAAGTTGGTAAAAGTTAACAATCTCGGTCCCCGGTCTAATCATAGCAAATTCGGGCGGTCCTAAATTGCCCGGATTAATAAGGCAGAGCCGTACATGAAAAATGGTTCGCAAATTTCACAGCTGATTTTGGTATTCGTATTCGTATTCGTAGCCAAGAGAGAACTCAGAGTGACAGACAGGCGCGCGGATCGCTATTACTGAATAGACTATACGACCAATAAAACAGAACAGCGAACAATGTACTGTACTGTGAATACGCCTCGGAAATTGTTTTGAAGTTAAAGTATGCAACTCGTTTGCTAGCGATGTTTGATTTCCCTGATTCTCAAGCGGTAAGCCTGGCGTGTCTAAAAGCGTCCGGTCCCGTGTAAGGAACAACGTAACGTACAGAATACACAGAATAAATAACTGTCTAGATTCGTAAATAAGAAATGTGGTTCGCCGCAGCAGCAACAGTTTCTGTGCTCTCAGATTGCTGGTGAGTTTATAATTATTATAATAATATTATGTCAGTACTTTCCCAGCCCAGCAGTACTTTTTCACGTTCGCGTTACCTTCCAAACAAGAAGCTAAGTTAGACTACTCCAGTTCAAGGCATTATGTAAATGATTCCAGTCCATTCCTCCACCCACGAAATAGCCATTTTTAACCTGAAAAGCTAAGATTGAATCTAGGCCTAAGCTAAAACCAAAGCTTTAATAAAGTCAGGGTGGTTGGCGGGTGGGGGAATGGGCTTCCTCCAATGTAAATTGGGGTACTGAACGCACATGTAAAGTTTTCCCGCATTAGCGCTGGTACCGTAAATTTGCGCTTTGCGCTTTGCGCCGATTCGATATTACCCGTTTTCTTTTCGGCAGTTAGTAGTTTACGCACCGTACGCACCGTTCGCACCGTTACGCACCGTACGCACCGTTACGCACCGTTCGCATCAGCAGCGACCCCAAATGGGCGCCGATCTTTCGGAGTTGTGAATTTGCTTAGATCGATCAGGGAGCTGTTCTATTTCAGCTTGCATTAACAAATTACGCCTTTTTGGTGTAAAAGTAGCAGGGTGCATTGAATCTTTTAACGAAAAAGCATCAGTATAAAAACAGAATGTGCAGAACAGAAACGGAAATTGTCACCATCATCACCAGAGAGCAGCACCAAATAGAGGGGAAAGAGCCGAGTCAATGAAACCAAAGTGTTTTCTCATGGATTTAGGGCTGCTGCCATATCACTTAACTGAAATTCGATAGCTATAAACCAGAGTTCGTGCGGGACCTGAAAAGTCAGAGAGTCATCGAAAAGTCACATAATTTAAAAAAATTTAATGAATCAGGGAAAATTCAGGGAATTTCGTGTCCGGTCAGGGAAAAAATTGATAGCAGTAGAATCATCTCTCGCCCAAAGGGCCCTGTCAGTGCTTTACACACTACCCTTTTGAAAATGGAACTTTAACAACTACTACAACTTAAAGTGAAATTGAGATAATGTACGCCCAATGGCTTCAAATCGAAACTACACGTACATGTACTGTACGTTAAAACAATAAACATTATGGCCACTTCAGTGATTTCTGCACTGAAAAAATTACGTAATTAAGTCGCCAACCCCCTCCCCCACCGTAATGATTAGTAGTCATTTGGCGAACCTCCCGCCCCCATACCATTACGTAATTTGAATACACGCCCCCAAAGATTCGGTGTTAGTTAGAGCAGCTTTCTGGTCATTTAGTGCAGTTGCTTTTTCTGTGATGCTTGCATCGTATTAGCTTCTTTCTGTTAGCTGTGGTGCATCTCCACACAGTTGCTGTAGTGCAGTGATTTTGTTGCTTAGTTTTCTTCTGTCGTCACCTTTTCTGATTGACATAGTACCAAAATGGGAAATGATTGGCCGAATAATTGGACCTGATGGGTTTTGCTGATGGGGCAACCATTAAACTAACAATCGAAATATTTTTACTTCACTACTGAGACCAAGGACAAACTCGATATTAGTGATGCTGTCAGTGGTCCCGCTGCATTGTATGTCCTGTCGAATTGTTATTTTGTTGTTGTAACTTTTTGTCCTTTCGGACTAGGAGTAACCAACTGCTATAGAGCAGGAAGAGACAGAATGTCCGGTAGTCTTCTTTGATACAACAAAAATCACCATAAATTTTATTGCAGATTCTGAAAGCCCATGACGTGAGCTTTCGAACGCTGGATAGCATGTGTCTCAGCTAACTCGGCCCCCTGAGAAACGCCCATTTCCGTTTATGGTGTTTTCGAGTTTTACTATATGGAAGATGGCCCCATCAGAGAGAACCATGAATGGCCATTGCTGGCTACCCAGAGGGAGTTGGGCGGAACTGTTTTAGGGTTTTACTTTGGCCGGCATGTCCAACGCACGCCATGCCGGCCGATTCCGCCGACCCCAACTTAACATATCTGCCTGATGGCTGCCTGATTTCGGTTGGCAGTGACAATTAACAACAACCCTCCCCTTTTGTTGTCAGTGGGTGCTACACAGCGCCGGCTTGGTCCCCATTTATCTACTTGCCATTGCTGACTTTCGACGGCCTTGGTTGGGCTTTGTGTCAACTACTTCCCATCGCCTCGACAGGTTTCGAACCCACAAACACACCGCTTCCACGGGTACCGGGGTGCCGCTGTGACACACGGGATTATTTACGATTTTTTCTTTTTAAATTGTAAAAAAGCTGATTTTCCAAGTACTTTTCCACCAAAACGCGCAATTTGTTAATGCAAGCTGAAATAGACCGGTTATCTGATCGATCTAAGCAAATTCAGCACTCCAAAAGATCGGCGCCCAACTGGAGTCGCTGCTGATGCGAACGGTGCGTACGGTGCGTAACGGTGCGAACGGTGCGTACGGTGCGTAAACTACTAACTGCCTTTCTTTTCGGCAGTTAGTAGTTTACGCACCGTACGTACCGTTCGCACCGTTACGCACCGTACGCACCGTTCGCATCAGCAGCGACCCCAATTGGGCGCCGATCTTTCGGAGTTGTGAATTTGCTTAGATTAGGTATGGCCAATGGTTTTCAAAAATTCACGCTACAGCAAAGAAATTATGCTATAACCGCCGATAATATGACCGGATGCGATAATTTACGCAAAAAACCGCACTTGATTCCGTGAAAAATTAGAAAAATGCGATCTAAAAGCGTCCGTCTGCGAAGAACTTTTGTATGGCGCACTTGGTACCATTTTTAATTATGGGCAACAGATTTGAATAACTCGCGCTACAAGCAAAAATTCATGCTAAAACGGCAATAGCATGACCGGATGCGATTATTTACGCAAAAAACCGCACATAATTTCATAAAGAATTGGAAAAATGCGGGTTCAAAACAGCCGCGTGGATCAAATCGCGTAAATTAGTGTTTATAACTTGGTCGCCGTCCCAGCGGTGGCTGATTTTCTATGACGCGTGTTACGAAGGTGAAACCAACCTGATTGTTTAAAATCTACTAGAATGATGTGAATAATCGTCGCCCAGCTAAATTAATGCAAAAAAGTATGATTGCAAGTGTTGGGTACAATAAAAGCCTGAAATGGCAAAAATTTAGGGTTACAGAAACTTCAACATCGTTTGTTGTTGTTGTTGTTGTTGTAACTTTTTGTCCTTTCGGACTAGGAGTAGCCAACTGCTATAGAGCAGGAAGAGACAGAAGGTCCGGCAGCCTCCTCAACAACAACCCTCCCCTTTTGCTGTCGGTGTGTGCAAGACAGCTAAGGTTTGGTCCCCATTTATCTACTTGCCATTGCTGACTTTCGACGGCCTGGGTTGGGCTTTGTGTCGACTACTTCCCGTCGCCTCGACAGGTTTCGAACCCACAAACACACCGCTTCCACGGGTGCCGGGGCCGCCGTGACACACACGTGCCGGACGTTTGTGGGGTTAACGGCAAAGAGCAGAGAGCAAATTCTTATATCATTCGAAAGTCTGAAGTCTACTGTACACGGAACCGATTGAACATCTTGCGCTGAATTCGTCGTCGTTTTACAAGAATGAGGAACATGAAAAAAATCCACGAAAATGCCCATTTTCAGTAGTTAAGAAAGAATCAAATTTGTGGGGACCATGCCGAAGTGCGGAAAGAAAAAAAGCGGTGCTAGATAGGTAACGAGTTGCGCTGATTTTAAAGCCGGTTGAACAAAATTTGAATCAACTCTCCTTTTAGCAGAAAATGGCCATTGAAAAACGACGAATTCAGTTTTCGAGAGGAAAATGCCCTTTAACGGCAGAATTATGATTCAAAATGCATCTTATTCGATAGCTCACACTCTGTTTCATATAAATACATCACATCCCCCTATCAACAACGGAACACAAAAAAGCATTTGCGCTTGAAGTTGCAAAAACGGCTTTGGACCACTTTTTGGCTGTGATTTTGTATTTTATATTCGGCGCGGCGCGAACGTGCTTTGGCCATCCCTACTTAGATCGATCGGAGAACTGTTTTATTTCAGCTTGGATTAAGAAATTAGGCCTTTTTGGTGGAAAAGTAGCAGGGTGCATTGAATCTTTTAACGAAAAAGCATCAGTAAAGAAAACAGAATGTGCAGAACAGAAACGGAAATTGTCACCATCATATCATCTCCAAGGAACAGCGCCAAATAGAGGGGAAAAAGCCGAGTCAATGAAACCAAAGTGTTTTCTCTTGGATTTTAGGGCTGCTGCCATATCACTTAACTGATAATCGATAGATATAAATCAGAGTTCGTGCGGGACCTGAAAAGTCAGAGCGTCATCGAAAAGTCACATAAGGGGCCGTCCATAAACTACGACGTTCAAAAATTCAAATTTTTGCACCCCCACCCCCCCCCCCTCCGACGTTTACCGACGTTTTCATCATTATCCCCCATAAAAATTACGACGTTTGGGAGGGACCCCCCCCCCCCCCCGAAATAAAATTTTCGAATTTTCGTTCAAAATCTGAAGCTGCTTTTCTGACTGCGTAATCACAAATGAATAATAGAAAAATTTATGCCTGTGCACATACGTATTTACGAGTTAGTTTCACCAATCTTTCAAGAATTTATTTAACTTTCAGTTAAAAAAGAGTCATTCAAATCGGTTGAGATTTGCGGTTGCCACAGTAAAATATCTGCTGGGTTGTTTTAATCACTCTTGTTCATTGCCAAAATCAGTGTTTCAAATTTGAGGGCAAATCTCGAGAACCAAGCAGAGCATCTTAATGAGAACTCTACCAATCGATAATTTATTTGTCTTTCATTCAAAAAATATTTATTCAAATCAGTTGGCATTTACGGTTGCTACAGTAAAAAATCTGCTGGGTTGTTTTGTTTTTTTGCACACCCTGTACAAATCACGCTAACATACTGTATGTTGTACAACTACAAAAATGTGTCAAAACCGTTTGACTTTCTCTGCATTCTTGGTTATTCTGCAATCGTCAAACCTTACCAAAAAAGGCCAAAAATACGTCAACGTTTTGCCTCAACCCCCCACCCCCCCTCCGACGTTCTGCGACGTTTTTCGGGGTACCCCCACCCCCCCTCTCTGAACGTCGTAGTTTATGGACGGCCCCTAATTTAAAAAATTTAGGGAATCAGGGAAAATTCAGGGAATTTCGTGTCCGGTCAGGGAAAAATTTGATAGCAGTAGAATCATCTCTCGCCCAAAGGGCCCTGTCAGTGCTTTACACACCACCCTTTTGAAAATGGGACTTTTGACTTTCCACAACTATTACAACTTAAAGTGAAATTGAGATAATGTATGGGTACGCCCAATGGCTTCAAATCGAAACTACATGTACATGTACTGTACGTTAAAACAATTAAAATTATGGCCACTTAAGTGATTTCTGCACTTTGAAAAAATTACGTAATTAAGTCGCCAACCCCCTCCCCATCGTAATGATTAGTAGTCATTTGGCGAACCTCCCGCCCCTATGCCATTACATAATTTTAATACACGCCCCCAAAGATTCGGTGTTAGTTAGAGCAGCTTTCTAGTCATTTAGTGCAGTTGCTTTTTCTGTGATGCTTGCATGGTGTTAGCTTCTTTCTGTTAGTCTGGCCATGATGTGAGCTTTCGAATGCTGGATTGCATGTGTCTCAGCTAACTCGGCCCTCTGAAAAACGCCCATTTCCGTTTATGGTGTTTTCGAGTTTTACTATATGGAAGATGGCCCCATCAGAGAGAACCATGAATGGCCATTGCTGGCTACCCAGAGGGAGTTGGGCGGAACTGTTTTAGGGTTTTACTTTGGCCGGCATGTCCAACGCACGCCATGCCGGCCGATTCCGCCGACCCCAACTTAACATATCTGCCTGATGGCTGCCTGATTTCGGTTGGCAGTGACAATTAACAACAACCCTCCCCTTTTGTTGTCAGTGGGTGCTACACAGCGCCGGCTTGGTCCCCATTTATCTACTTGCCATTGCTGACTTTCGACGGCCTTGGTTGGGCTTTGTGTCAACTACTTCCCATCGCCTCGACAGGTTTCGAACCCACAAACACACCGCTTCCACGGGTACCGGGGTGCTGCTGTGACACACGGGATTATTTACGCTTTTTTCTTTTTAAATTGTAAAAAAGCTGATTTTCCAAGTACTTTTTCACCAAAATCCGCAATTTGTTAATGCAAGCTGAAATAGACCGGTTCTCTGATCAATCTAAGCAAATTCACCACTCCAAAAGATCGGCGCCCAGTTGGGGTCGCTGCTGATGCGAACGGTGCGTAACGGTGCGTACGGTGCGTAACGGTGCGAACGGTGCGTACGGTGCGTAAACTACTAACTGCCTTTCTTTTCTCTCCTTTCGGTAATATGGATTCGGAGCCCCGGACCCCCGGACCCCCACCGAATTCGGACCCCCAGCCTGGTACGGAAAAATGGGTCTTAAGATTCGGAACCCCACCTAGAGCCGTAGTTTAAATTTAACAAAATTTTATTTGCAAAATTATTGGGGCACATTTGGACACCTCGGTTTCGGTACGCGGACCATTCCCCTACCCTAACTTCAGGCCTCAGTTTCAAGCTGCAATTCAAGTTTCTTCCGGTACCAATTTTCACTTTATTTCTTCCATTTAATGTATGATCTCTGCTGTTCTTCCGGTACCGATTTTCACTTTACTTCTTGTATTTTAGTGTATGATCTGTGCTAGTGCGTCTGGTCGCAAATTCTCTCTGGTAGATTGGAGTGCTGACGCAACTCTGTTCGGGCACTTTATACTTGATTTGATATTGCCATATGGTGTGTATTACATATTTCCTTGTGTAGCGTAGTAAGTACGATAAATCTTTTTAAATACTTCGTTATTATTGAGTCTACGTGCACGCATACTACTGTTGCTAAGTAAATTTATTTGAAATATAATTTAATTATAATTATCTTGTTTTTGTGAATTTCTAAAAAAATTAATTGAAATCATACTTATAATTTACTTAAGGCAAAAATTCATTTTTCATATAATTGAAATTATAATTTACTTGTATTAGTAAATTTTTAAAAAGTATATAATTATAATTTACTTAGCAACAGTAGCGTGTACGAATATACTACTGTACTGTGGAACCAATGTGATGCTCTTTCCGAGTGAAAGAGATACAATGTAGTCTCAGTTAATGTGTCAACAACGGCATTTCAATTCCCCGACACTATCAGGGTTCGTGACGGTCAGGGGATTTAAAATTTCTCAGGGGATTTTGGGACTGATCATCGGAAATTGCGGGCGTCACTACATAAAAACCATGCATTCAGTAGGTTGTAGATGCAGCAATGAAAGTGCATGTAATACAGTCGATATCAGTGCGTTTTAGAAGGGTAACTTTTCAAAAATTTTCTCGCCCTGGTTGGACGGCCCAACCAATCTCTTCAAACTACTAAACCTGTTAGCTCTGTGGTCAGAATGCCTTTCAAACGCGTTCTTGAAGGTTGATTTTTTAGAAAATTTTCGTCCTGGTTGGGCTACCCAACCAAACCTCTTCAAACTACTAAAACTATTAGTTGTATGCTCAGCAGAGTGCCTTTCAAACGCAATTTCCAAAATTTGCAAACCAAATTTCGGAAATTTAAACTACGGTCCCGGTGTGGGGTTCCGAATCCACAAACCGTTCTTTCCGTACCAGGCTGGGGGTCCGAATTCGGTGGGGATCCGGGGATCCGAATCCATATTACCCTCCTTTTTTGGTTCCCGGAAAAAACGGTGCGTATACAAATCGCATCCCCAGAAAAACGGAAACGGTGAGCACGTGCGGTACGCTCTGGTACACAGAGGTACACCAACTGTTGCGGGCTTTCCAATGTCACAAATCGCCTCACCGAAAGTAGGAAAGTTGGAAAATCGCAAGTTACACCATAAGAGAAGGTGAATAAGCAGTACTAAGGGCAAAATCAAGAAAATTAGCGCAACAGCTCATGCTGGAAACGATTGCTTGTCGCGGAAGTGTTTCATTCAATAAGTCGAATTATAAAAAATCTTACTTTGCGCAAGGCCATCCCTGGCAAGCTAAAGCTGAAGAACTCGTATTCTCTGGCCTTGCACACAGACTCCCTTTGCCTTCCCATCCCATGATGCAGTATCACAGCAGACTACAACTGCACATACATATGTACTACACCACAACATAAAATCCAAACGGTTGGTGTTATCTTGTCCGCAAAAAGATAGGTAGGCACAAAGCTGCCTCCAGTGTAATGCCTGCAAGTGAAGTTTACGAAAGAAATATGTGCATGAATGAGGATTCACGTTCGGAGAACACGAACTGCTGGCGTTACCGATATGCAAATTTTTTGCATCATATGATGTTGGTTGTTCTTGTGCATGTTTTCCTAATTTCCAAATTGTTGGGAAGCATTTTCCTTTTTTTAGATTTTCCATTTTCCAACATTCCAACTTCTTGGGGAGGCGATTTGTGCACGCCCGGAAAAAACCACCATTTCTGCGCCGTCCGGGTGCACCTACCCCGCGTGCCGTACCGCGATGGCCAGATGCACCGTTCGGTGTCGTCAGCGCATGTTCACCGGTTTGTTTTGTTTGTTGTTTTTGAGTTCCAGTAACAGGTCATAAATCATTACGTTTTTTGACGAGAGAGGTTTCAGGGTTGGTATAAAATGCAGACACATACGTACGGTTTAGACGAAGGCGACCGATAGCAAAGCAAGTTGCAAATGAGATTCTGTTTTAGTACGGCATTGATATAACCTCTTTAAAGACAAAAAAAATCACATTTTGACTATTGACATAAAATAAAGAAAATTGAGACCCAGTGAAGTCTTGTCTGGACGGCGAAGGACACATGACTATAAATCGTGCACTGGTAGGTTTGTTGTAGTCACTCACGAACGACCTAAAATAAGCGATAATACACCAATGGCAACAGACGCTTGGCTATTTTAGCTTTACTAGGCCGGGCCTCGCCGAGCCGAGGCAGAAGACCTCGGGACGGGCTGAAATCGGCCTGTGCAGGGGGCGATTTCATAAAAGTTATGAGCTCATATTATGACAGATTTTCTATGATTCTATGAGAACACCGGTTTCATAAAGGTTAACTCATACTTTCATAAGTATGAGCTCATATCTCATAAATCTGAGTAAAATCATCGAATTTATGAGGGCGCCTGTTTCATAAAAGTTTTGCCTCATACTATGATTTTATGATTTATGAGTGTGTGTTCCTAGCATTTTATGCATACATGTAACAGGGGGGTCTGGGGGGTCTGCCCCCACCCGACTTAGGCCAGCCCCCCCCCCGAGACGATTTCACCGACCCCCCTCCGATTTTTCTGGCAAGTAAATTTTCGAGCAAATTTTTGCAATTTTTTTACAATTTCAGACACAAAAATTGCCAAAATCGCCTGCAAAACAGCACTTTTTAGCTGTACAGTATTTCAGCCCAAATTAGCGATTTTTGGCATTTTAGCCAAAAAATTGCGATTTTTTTCGATTTTTGAGCGTTTTTTAGTGCCCACCCCCCCTCCCCCAAAATTTTGGCTCAGACCCCCCCCGGCCGGCGCCAGACCCCCCCAACCCCCCTCCCCCCATCGGCGGATGACCTGTTACATGTATGAGTGGGTAGGTGACTCATAAAATTTTGCTGTTCCAGTGTAAAGTTGTTCTGTCTCAAAGAAATGCTCGAATAATGATTCGTCCAGCTACAGTGAGAAAAAATCAAGATGACCGGCCAAGGAGAAAACGTGTCTTTCGACCCAGGATAACTTTCACATTATCCTGAATAGTCTGAAAAGTTCGAGGAGTGTTTTCGGCTGTCGCAAGAGCTTCTTAAAACCAGACATCGCCTGATCAACCAATTTCGGTAGTTGTACATGCTGTCAGTTTGAAGTTTGAACAAATTGTATCGGTTTCAGTTTCGTTAGTTCAAAGAAAGTTTTATAATGGAAGCAAATCGAACAAAAACAAGCATGTTCAAATGCACACAAAAGTTATTGTGACTCGTAGAGCTGAACACGAGCAGACATAGCTAGACACCCCTAACTAAATCCGTTTAAACACACCGACTTGATGGTCCAGACAGGACCTACGTATTTCTATTTCCTTCCAAAAATTTCGAGCTTCAGCTAGTAGTTCGGTTTCCTCCAGGAACTGGCCGCTGATTTTTTGTTCACACTGAAACAGCTAAATACGTAGTTTCTTATGTGAAGCGATGCTAAATCGTACGAATACAAAGCGTACGTATGGGAATCAATCCACATCCGTACCGAGTAAAAACCAATAGCCGATTTAAAAGGACAGGGAAATTTCAATTTCAAAAGCCGATATTATTTCTCTTTTCCTACTTTTGTGAAAAGACTGTGGTCGTGCAGAAGCGTTGTACTTTTCAGTCTGTACGCACTATTGCACATCGCCAAAGGAGAAGGGGTTTGTAGTTTGAGCCCGGGCGGCCGGGATGGTCTTTCTTCTGCTGAGCTCAAATTTCGGGACTAAAAATCGCTCAAAAATCGGTTAAAAGCGTAAAGCGGGCTAAAAACCACTAAAAACCGCTCTAGATAATTTTTAATTTTGGGCTCTAGATCATACATGGGCCGGAAAAATCCGGAGGGGGGGTGGGGGGGGTTGAGACCTCGGGGGGGGGGTCCCCCCCCCGAAAAAAGGCCAAAAAACGCCTATTTTGCCTTAAATAAGCGAAATTTTCTCCCTCCGGGAGGGGGGGTGGAAGGCCGAGGGGGTGGTATGGACGGCCGAGGGGGGGTATGGCCGGCCGAGGGGGAGGGGTATACCCCCCCTTACCCCCCCGGCCCATGTATGCTCTAGATGGTTTTAAATGTTAGAAAACACTGAAATCTACCGAAAAAGACGAAAAATATCTAAACATCTAGGAGGTCTTGGGGAATTTTCCAGGCACCACAGATACAGAAGTTGAGAATGTAGTTTTTAGGACGGTTGTATTCCTGACATAAAGGGCCGTCGGTATAAACTTAGCTATTCTCGTAGGGGAGTGGGTTGGAGTACTTTCTATTGGGTTCTCATATTTTTTACTCGTTTTTATTACAACACCTCCATCGAAATCGGAAGTGTACCCAACTCACAAAGCAACCCCTGCCCTGCGTACACTGCATACGATTGCAGAATAGTGAAAAACACTGCTTCAAACATGTTTAGTTTCAGGTTTTATATCGCATTCTGGGAAAAGAGTTCATTTTCTATCGCTAAAAAGTTTTCAGGCTAGAACCCCTGGCATATTTGTGTACTAATACGGGCAATTTTGCTGGGGCAGGGTTACCGAAAACCGATAAGGATAAAGAAAACAAATTCTACAAGCAAAAAATTTAAAAGATAGATACCTAATGACGTTCGGCAACGGCATGGCTGGTGGGACAGTAGGGGAGGCCTCTAACAGGGTCTATTTCCTGATCACAGGATTTTTGTTCGATGTCATCATGCTCGTTAGAGGCAGTGTTTTCGGCTTGCGGATAAGTGCCTTCTTGGCCCAGTCCTTCTACTTCTAGCAAAAGTGGGGTTGAGGTATTTATTTGCAGGACAATCTCGTCGACCTCTGCCAAAAGCTTTTCCTTCCCTCTCGATGCTTTGAGTCGAAATTTTCGTCCAATACAACGGTTTTCTCTGCGTTCTTTGCGAGCAGACATTTTTTCTAATATGCTACGAGAGTTTTCCACACGAATTCAAGGCCAAAATCATTTTTCTGTTTCTATTTTATTTATTCTTCTTTTTGCGACTCATAAAATCGGAATCATAAATATGAGTGCGCGCAAAACTTTGTGAAACCGACTTTATGAGGACTCATACTATGAGCTCATATTCTCATAACTCATAAAATCATAAATATGAACGTTTTATGAAATCGGCCCGGGCCAATCCTGCAAATCTGTTGCCCATATTTTGAAATGGTACCAAGTGCCCATACAAAAGTTCTTCGCAGACGGACGTTTTTAGATCGCATTTTTCTAATTTTTGATTTAATCAAGTGTGGTTTTTTGCGTAAATTATCGCATCAGCGTCATGTTATCGGCGGTTTTAGCATAATTTTTTGCTGTAGCGTGAATTTTTGAAAACCATTGGCCATACCTAGTTATCGTAGATAAACTCTAAGAACTCAGTAGCAAAAACTAATCAAATCAAATCAAGAAATGAAGTGAAACGTAACTACATTTCATCACAAGAAGAATAAAGTCACATCACAACAAATAGAAATAAGAGCAAGTCCTACGAGATACCGGTGAATATGCGCTGACACCGAACAGTGCATCTGGTCACGCGTCACATGTTCGACCACGCATCTGGCCATCGCGGTACGGCACGCGGCGATAGTGCATCCCTACCATCGGCAGCCGGTGTTTAAAAGCGGGCGTGGAGTCCACCAGAGTGCGGTCCGATGAGGCCGACGGCTTTGACGGTACCTTTTTAGGTTTTGCCTTGCCGATTCCATAACCTGGCTGTTGTTGAACCTTCAAATCTTGCATCAGGTGTTGGTTGGGACGGGGGACCTGTATTGCTGCGGGAATAATAAATGCGGTGGTGAGTTTAAACTACGGCCGCACCAGGATTGCGTTTATTGAAGTGCTTGAGGATGCTGAAAACGACAAATAACACGATTATCAAGCGATTTTTTGTTAATTTAGCTCAAGTCAAACCACCACCAAACTGACATGAAAAGTGGTGGGTCGGCGGGTTGTCATTGCAAGAGACATCCTACTAGGGTTTCCTGGCACGCTGATTTCAACTGTCACATTTACAATTGGCTACGATCACTGTAGAAATCGATATCGATTATCGATTTTTCGTGCAAGTATAACAATCACGTCAAAAAGACAAAGAAAAAACTGCAAAGCTGTTAATATTAATATTGGTTGAGATACTGCAAACAATAAACTTCAGTAGCTTATTAGCAAAGTACGAATGTGAGAAAAACGCTAATCCGACTGTTCAAAACCGGAAGGGGGCAATTCAGAATCGCTGCCATCATCTCTAACGTTTCTGACTGGGCTTGGTCAAATGTTTGCTTATGGTGCCTTTAGGCGGCGGCTTTGTGCCTGCGGCTTCAACGATCTTCTTTGCTACGTCACTCTGATTTTCCTCAAACTCTGATGTAAGAACGTAACAAATTCTTGATATCTGGGTTATTCCAGTTTACCGGCATTGTACAAGAAATTACGAGCGCGAAAGGCAAAGCAACACAGAAGGAGGAATTGACAACAAGGCTCGCTGGAGTTAGGCTGCGTTTGCGAACCGCCAAACTAACTATTAATACTTGCGCCGATTCAAACAAAAATTTGCATAGAGCATAACTAAAACGGGTCAGAAGAATCACTAAAGTAAACGTTTATTCAATAAATAATGCGTAGAGTTACTAGAAGCAGTGAACAGCATTCTGAGGGTCTTAGCAGCGTTGTAATAGTGTATTTCCAACAACTGAACCGAAAATATACATTGCTCCGTACTTTGGAAACCCGCAACCGCCGAGTTTCCAAAAGTTTCGATTTTAGGTAATATGGATTCGGATCCCCGGACCCCCGGACCCCCACCGAATTCGGACCCCCAGCCTGGTACGGAAAAATGGTTATTAAGATTCGGAACCCCACCTAGGCCGTAGTTTAAATTTCACAGGAATTTTTATTTGGAAAATTATGGGGCGCATTTGGACACCTCGGTACGCGGACCATTCCCCCCATTCACGGAGCACCCTAACTTTAGGCCTCAGTTTCAAGCTGCAATTCAAGTTTCTTCCGGTACCAATTTTCACTTTATTTCTTCTATTTTAGTGTATGATCTCTGCTGTTCTTCCGGTACCAATTTTCACTTTATTTCTCCTATTTTAGTGTATGATCTCTTCTGATCTTCCGGTACCGATTTTCACTTTACTTCTTCTATTTTTGTGCATGATCTGTGCTAGTGCGTCTGGTCGCAAATTCTCTCTGGTAGATTGGAGTACTGACGCAACTCTGTTCGGGCACTTTACACTTGATTCGATATTGCCGTATGGTGTGATTACATATTTCCTTGTGTAGTGTAAGTACGATAAATCTTTTTAAATACTTCGTTATTATTGGTCTATCTACATGCGCGCGTACTACTGTTTCTAATTAAATTAATTTGAAATATAATTTAATTATAATTTATTTGTATTAGTAAATTTTTAAAAAAATTAATTGAAATTATACTTATAATTTACTTAAGGCAAAATTCACTTTTAATATAATTCAAACTATAATTTACTTGTATTAGTAAATTTCTAAAAAGTATAATTAATATTATAATTATAATTTACTTAGCAACAGTAGCGCGTACGAATATACTACTGTACTGTGGAACCAATGTGATGCTCCTTTCGAGCGAAAGAGATACAATGTAGTCTCGGTTACTGTGTTCAACAACGGCATTCCAATTCCCCCAATACTATCAGGGTTCGGATTCGGTCAGGGGATTTAAAATTTGTCATGGGATTTTGGAACTTATCAGCGGAAATTGCGGTGCGTCACTACATAAAAACATGCATTCAGTAGGTTGTAGAAGCAGCAATGAAAGCGCATGTAATTCAGACCATATCAGTGCGTTTTAGAAGGGTAATTTTTCAAAAATTTCCTCGCCCTGGTTGGACGGCCCAACCAACCAACCTCTTCAAACTACTTAACCTGTTAGTTCTGTGGTCAGAATGCCTTTCTTACGCGTTTTTTAAGGTTGATTTTTTAGAAAATTTTAGCCCTCGTTGGACGGCCGAACCAAACCTCTTCAAACTACTAAAACTGTTAGTTGTATGCTCAGACTGCCTTTCAAACGCAATTTTCAAAATTTCCTCGCATCTGGTTGGGCAGGCAAAATCGGGGGCATGTCAGGGGACTTTGGATCAACAGATTGCCACGACCCTGACTATGATCAGTTTTAGATTCATATATACAGTAGTAGCTCCTTCGCTAGTAAAGATTTCTAGCACAATTTGTATTCAGATTTGATGTACTTTCAGTGGAGCTCAGCGACAGTGTGAAGAAGTCAGTTTTTTGCTCTCCTTACCTGCCGTATGGCATTTTTCATTATATTTAAATTATTTTTATCTGAGAAATACTTTGTTGGACTCAATTTTTTGTGCAAGTTTATTTGTTCACTGTAATGCTCAATCATACATGTACTAGGGCGGGTTTGGGGGGTTACTCCCCCCAGTTGGCCCCCCCCCCCGAGACAGGTTAAGGGACCCCCCCCGACCAAAAAATACAAGTACTAGTGGTGGCTCCAGTATTAACAAACTGGGTCAGAAATCACTAATTTTTAGCCTAAAATTCACTTGAAAAGCCTTTGGAAACCGAATTTGGCGCTTCCACTGCTGATATTTAAGCGAAATCGGTGTTTTTGGAAGCCCTTTTTGTCATTTTTTGCTTGTTTTTAGCTCTAAAAAGCTATTTGGCAGCTTAAAATTGCGATTTTTAGCATCCTTACTGAAAAAAATGTCCTAAAAACGCATTTCCAGGCGTTCTGGAGCTTTTTGAAATTTTGGACCCCACCTCTGGACGAAACCCCCCTTGACCCCCCATCTGAGGAAACCCCCCCTACCCCCCTCCCCCAAGGTCGGCCCGGAGCTGTTACATGTATGTGCTCAATGCTGACCTTCCGCTTTAACTGTTACGCAGCTTTTTTACTCACCACCAAGTCAAGCATTTTTGGCAATCGTTTAGCCGATGCTTAATTTATTTTTATGACGTGCAGTTTGCTGGGAAATACGTTACGCAAAGTCATTACATAATGATTATATGAACGAATTTACAGCGTTACAGTAATTTATAAAATCAGAGCTTAAAGAAACCGATTGCCGGCTCAATCCCACCTGGCAAGGCAAACTGCCATATTAAATTTTACCCTAAAGGATGATCCTAACTCTGAACCTGCACCCAGCTAAGCCTGAACCTAAGCATCAGCCTGAAACTGAGCCCTAAAGTTAGGGTGGTCGGCGGATGGGGGGAATGGTCCGCGTACCGAGGTGTCCAAATGTGCCCCGAAATTTGCAAACAAAATTTCGGGAATTTTAAACTACGGTCCCGGGGTGGGGTTCCGAATCCACAAACCGTTGTTTCCGTACCAGGCTGGGGGTCCGAATTCGGTGGGGGTCCGGGGGTCCGGGGGTCCGAATCCATATTACCCGATTTTAGCAATACAGGGGGCCTTGCCCGTGTTGGTTTGCCATGCATCTGCGTCAGAGTAGCTGCAGAAGGAGCGGAGTGACGATGCTTACGTAGTGATTTTCTGTTCTTTTAGGATTAGGACTATCTATTACCTATTTGATTGGCTGACTGACACAGACGGCAGCAGAGTGAAGAAGAAAAGAAGTGATAGAGAGAAGAAAAAGTTAAAAAGCAAAGGATGGCGGCGGTGAAGAAGCCACGCACTAAGGTGTTGCAGTTGTTGGAGCAGGAGAGTGTGGTGCAAGACCGTTGGGAGCGGCAACGCTTGTTTGAAGAGGATGCCGGAGACGCTGGGTTTGCGCTTTCTTCTGTCTCTCTTTATTTGGGGATCATGCATGTACTAAGGGGGTTTGGGGTTACCCCCCCCCCCAGCTGAAAAGGACACCCCCCCGAGACAGGTTAACGGACCCCCCCGGACCCAAAAATACAAGTACTAGTAGTGGCTCCCAGTACTAACAAACTGGCTCAGAAATCATTAATTTTTTGGCCTAAAATTCGCTTGAAAAGCCTTTGGGAACCGAATTTGGCGTTTCCACTGCAGATATTTAAGGGAAATTGGAATTTTTGGAAGCTCTTTGTCATTTTTTGCTTGTTTTTAGCTCTAAAACGCTATTTGGCAGCTTAAAATAGCGATTTTTAGCGTCCTTACTGCAAAAAACGTGCTAAAAACGCATTTCCAGACGTTTTGAAGCTTTTTGAAATTTGGGACTCCCTCTGGGCGAAACCCCCCTCGCCCCCCCACCTGAGGAAACCCCCCTACCCCCCAGGTCGGCCCGGAACTGTTACATGTATGTTGGGACCCACCAGTACCTACTTAGCTGCATGGGTGACGTATGCTTGGATGGATGGATTGACCGGGCTGGGCCGTAGCCCTTGCGTTAGGACACACTGCGGGCCCATCACGCGCACCCTGGGCAGGCCTCCCTTCGCCACTACTCTAGCCGGCACACATTCTCGTTGTCAGTCTGGGCTGGTCTCAGTGTTAGCTGTCCTCGTTCACATATGTCCCAACACTCTTGTGGTTGCTATTGTAGCTTTAGGTGCAACGCGGCTCCAGTCGGTTCCCATTTACCTACTCGCTGTCACCAGCTTTCGGTGGCCGGCTTGGGCTTTGTGCCAAGAAACTTGCCCCGCCGAGTGGTTGAGCGCACGACCACTACCACAGTGGCTTTGCGGCCTGAATCACTACACCAACTGTGCCGTAACGCATATGCTTATTAGTCATAGTTTATTTTTTAGATCGCCAAAGTATTTGGTCACCTTTCCATATCCGTACATGAACGGGCGACTTCATTTGGGGCACACCTTTTCGCTGTCTAAGTGTGAGGTATGTATATGTACATCATACGTGTTCATAGCGAACGATCGGAACCGATTTTTCGGTCCGATCGGAATCGGAATTTACCGGAATGGAATCGCAAGTTACCCCAGCCCAGCCCATACATGGGCCGGGGGGTAAGGGGGGTATACCCCTCCCCCTCGGTCGGTCATAGCCCCCTCGGCCGGCCATACCCCCCTCCCCCACCCCCCTCCCGGAGGGAGGAAATTTTTGCTTATTTAAGGCAAAATAGGCGTTTTTTTGCCTTTTTTCGGGGACCCCCCCCCCCCCCCGAGGTCTCCAACCCTCCTCCCTTTTTCCGGCCCATGCATGCCCCAGCCCGACCCTGTTACCTGTAAGGTGGGCAGCTTCTCAGAATGTCTAGGTGCAGGTGCAGGTCTCCATGCGCACTCGTCTGGGCTGAGAAAGTGCAATTTTCGGCTGCTAATTTCACAATTTGGCCGAAATTTAAATTTTCAGGGAGAATTTTAAAAAGATGAAAAATTCATAAATTTACGGTTACGAATTCTAAGGCGAAGAAGTCGGATTTTCGACAAAAAATGGCCAAACAGTATTTTCAGCTAAAATGTTTAAGGAAATGAAAAATTCCATGAAAATTAGAGTCCTTTGCGTATGTTCGTCTTTGCGCTAATATATTTTTGTGGCTGAATGTCAACGTTTGGTAAAGAATTTAGAGCGTGCTTTTGTTTGCAGTTCGCGGTTGGATTCGAACGGCTGAAAGGGAAGCGTTGTCTGTTTCCATTCGGTCTGCACTGCACGGGCATGCCCATAAAAGCTTGTGCTGATAAACTGAAGCGCGAAATTGAAGAGTTCGGCTTTCCGCCTACTTTTCCCGAGCAAGACACATCGGTACCAAGCTCACCACTGAAAAAGTCAGCCACCGAGACCATCCTTGAGGATAAAGCAAAAGGAAAGAAGGTGGGAAACGGAATAATTACTGTTGTGGTTGGTTGGGTGTAGGTAGAACGGTTTAGAGCAAGGCGTTGGCAAAGACAGGTGCAGCTAAATTCCAGTGGCAGATAATGAAGTCATTGGGCTTACGCGACGATCAGATTGCTAGTTTTGCCGAAGCTTCTCATTGGCTAACATATTTTCCTTACAAAGCCATCAGTGACATGAAGGGCATGGGAGTTAAGGTAAGCTCTTTATCTCTGCTACCCTGCCAATCCTCACTTCTCAGGTGGATTGGCGACGTTGCTTTATTACCACCGACGCCAACCCCTATTACGATTCCTTTGTACGATGGCAGTTCATCAGGCTACGAGACAAAGACAAGATTCGTTTTGGCAAACGGTTTGTATTGTATAAGCTTACTACAGCCATATATTGTGATAATGGTAGTTAAGGTAGTGGTACCGTTGCCGTACTGTATATGGCCTAAAGTGCTTGACTGTACTTATTATAATTATCAGGTTTTTTCATTTAGTTATACCATTTTCTCTCCTAAAGATGGTCAGCCGTGCATGGACCATGACAGAAGTTCAGGCGAGGTATAGAGCTTATAAATTCTAAGCATTTATTACTGCCGCAGATTGCAGGGCGTGGGACCGCAGGAGTACACGGTTATCAAAATTAGACTGCGCACTCCATATCCCGAGAAACTCAAGTCTACTACCGTCTCCGTCTTTATCGATGATGATAACATTGGTGTCTTAGGAAATTGGAAGGAACGCCTGTATTTTTGGTGGCTGCAACATTGAGGCCAGAGACCATGTATGGACAAACCAACTGTTGGCTGAGCCCTGACATGGAGTATGTTCTTTGATCTGTGCCTTGCCTTCGGACGGCTTATTGAGCGTTTTCGTTACCGCCGCCGCGGCCTTGACAGCCATCTTGTGCCAAAAAAACAACCCAGCAGATTTTTCGCTGTAGCAACCGCAAATTTCAACCGATTTGAATGAATCCTTTTTTAAATGAAAGATAAATAAATTCTTAAAAGACTGCTAAAATTTTCATTAATGTACGCTGCTTAGTTCTTGAGATATTGGCTCTCAAAATCAAAACAGTGATTTTTGGCAGTGAACAAGAGGGATTTTTTATTATTCTGCACTTCGTAATAAAACGGATTCCTGCTACTGCTAAGGGCTATTGGAGGCTTTACAGGTGACACAGAAACTCGGTTTACTTCAACACTAAAGTATCATTAGCCCCAGCAGTAGGAATCTGCTTTATTATTAAATGCAACGGAATCGCTCTTGTTCTTTGCCAAAATCTGTTTCGACTTAGAAGGCAAATATCTCAAGAACTAAACTGTGAATCTCAATAAAACTTGCACCAATCTTTGAAGAATTTATCAGTCTTTCATTCAAAAAAGGGTTCATTCAAATCGGTTCAGACTCATGGTTGCAAAAGTAAAAAATCTGCTGGGTTGTTCTTTATCATTCTTATTCATTGCCAAAATCTCTGTTTTGATTTTGAGGACAAATATCTCAGGAACTAAGAAGGCTATCTTAATAAACGGTACATCAATCCTTCAAGAATTTAGTTATCTTTCGTTTAAAAGAGGATTTATTCAAATCGGTTGAGATTTGCGGTTGCTACAGCAAAAAATCTGCTGGGTTGTTTTTTTTGGCACACCCTGAATAAGAGGATACCTTTTTAGGTACGTGGCTTTTCGTGCCGGTGCGGACGGCAAGCAAGTGTTTGTGTGCACTGAGCGAGCAGCTCGCAATATGAGTTACCAGGGGCTGACGCCTGAAGACGCCAAAGTAGACGTGCTTTATCGTCTAGTCGGTGAGGTAAATGGAGACAGTCTGTTGCAAACCAAGTCCAATTCTTTGCTTGTACAGGATTTGATTGGCTGTGCCTTATCGGCTCCTCTCACTTCATACTCCACTGTCTATGCTCTACCAATGTTTTCGGTCAAAGGAGACAAAGGTTGTTTTTCTGATATTTCGATAGCTACCATCTATTTTGTACAGGCACCGGTGTTGTAACGAGCGTTCCTTCTGATGCACCGGATGACTATGCGGCTTTGGAAGACTTGAAAAAGAAGAAGGTATGGCATTTTCGTGCGGTTTTTTGTCATGTAACAGGTCATCCGCCGAACGGGGTTGGGTGTCTGGCCCAAATTCTAGGAGCTGGCTTGGGCACAATAAAACGCTCAAAAATCGCAATTTGTAAAAAATCGTTGATTTGTGCTCAAGTACAGCTAAAAAGCTTTTGTTTTGCAGGCGATTTTAGCAATTTTGGCGTCTGGAATTCTAAAAAAATCTCAAAAATTTGTTCGAAAATTACTTTCCAGAAAAATCTTCTCGGGGTGTGGCCTAAGTGGGGTGCGGGGCAGACCCCTGTTACATGTGATTTTTGTCCACAACGTGTTCGAGTTCCAATTTTAGCCGCTGCGTCTCAAATACATGCTGATGGACGAGAAGGTGTTACCGTTCGATCCGGTTCGTCTGTTTCAGTGTTATTTTTGCTGACTGGATCTGGAACGGTTTAGATTCCAATTATTGAAATACCGGGGTTAGGAAATCTGGCAGCAGTGACTGTTTGCGATGAATTGAAGATTCAGAGTCAAAATGACAAGGAAAAGTTGGTTGAAGCAAAAGAACGTGTATATCTGAAAGGATTCTACGAAGGGGTGAGCTGAAACATCACTCAGAACCGGTGTCACCCGTACTCTTTTTATTTACAGTTGATGTTGGTCGGAGATTTCAAGGGCAGCAAGGTGCAGGAGGTGAAGAAGTTAGTTCAGCAGCAAATGGTATCTCGCAACGAGGCTTTCATTTACGTAGAGCCTGCCGGCCGTGTTGTGTCGCGTTCCGGAGACGAGTGTGTAGTGGCTCTCTGCGATCAGTGGTACTGCCTCTATAGTTTCCACTCATAATTAGCTAAGGGGATGGTCACTTCGTTCAGGCTGAAATAGTCGGCTCTAATTCAACCTTTGACCATGTTTAAGCACCTTCAATTGTGAATTGTTAGTTTGCACTGTTGTAAAAATAAGCGTGCCTTCTCTTATTCAATGACTGTATTCATGTAGATGCGTTTGAGGTATTTGAACTACGGCGATGAAGCGTGGAAGGAGCAAACGCGCACTTGTTTGAGTAGACTGGAGACCTATTCGGATGACGTGCGACACAACTTTGAAGCAACCCTGGACTGGCTGCACGAACACGCCTGCTCGCGATCGTACGGCTTGGGTAATATTTTAGTAATCGTACGATCTTGTAGGCTTGTGGATGGAGACAGCTAAAGGCGCTGAATTTCAGGTAGTCGGTTGCCCTGGGACCCTCAGTATCTGATCGAATCGCTGTCTGATTCCACCATCTATATGGCTTATTACACGGTAGCCTATCTGCTGCAGGGCGGGGTTCTAGACGGGTCGCAAGCTGGGCCTCTGGGCATCAAGTAAGTTGTGTGTTGAGTAGAGTGCGAACTGGTATTGGGTATTGGGGTGTTTTCCAGGTATTGGGTATTGGGGTTTTTACCCGCCAATACCCAATACTAAATTGGACAATCAAAAATAGAGAAAAATCGATGTTGACCTGAAAAATTGATCTAAAAAAATCGAAAAAGTTGATCGATGATTCGGTTTAGTAAGCTGTTTTCGCGTTAAGGAGCCGTCCATTAACGACATCGTTCCAAAATCGCGATTTTTCGGAGCCCCCAAAATCGCCTTGCGTCGTTTCTAGGGGACCCCTCACCTAAGACGACGTCGTTTTCGGTTTACCCTCCCCCATAAAAGTGCAGTACATACAGAACTGTCATGGTTTCTTGTCACTCTAGGAAGCTTTTCTGCATTGTAGAAACCTCTGACAGAATGTACTTAAATTGAACATAATACAATCAAAGTTTCCTAAAATTCCGAAAAAAAGTGACGTCGTTTTTTGCTAACCCCTCCGTCTCCTGGTGTGTCGTCTATCGTCGCATTTCGGCCGACCCCTCTCCCCCTCTGGAATGTTGTAGACGGCCTAAGCAACTAAACGTTAGTAGATTTTCCTAAAGTGTACGCTTTTCTAAGCGCTGCTACACCAGTAATTAATTTCTCTGTTCTTTTCTAAAATATAAATGGTGACATTTCTAATATGTACTAGCACCGTACCCATGGCTTTTGCGGTGGTGCACACAATTTCCTGCCGAGCTAGGAAAAAATCGCCGGAAGTAAGAAACGCGACTGAATTATGAAGTATTAAAGTATTAAAAATGTTAATTTCTGCTAATTTTACGCCGAAAACGGCTTCTAAATACTTTCTGAAAGGTTAATTTTTCAATATTTTCTCGCCCTGCTTGGGCAGCGGCCCAACCAGCCTCTTAAAAATTTTAATTTTAGTGTCACAAATCTCTTATACACAGCTAGAATGTACCTGTCCACTGAAATGATTTTTTTGGCCCAGCTACGCAAGTATTGGGTATTGGGTATTGGGGGTCTCAGGTATTGGTATTGGGTATTGGGTTTTTTAGGTATTGTTCGCACTCTAGTGTTGAGTAAAGTATGTTGTTGTTAAAATGGCTGCGATATGACCATACATGTGCAGAAAAACTGAGTTGGGGTAGTAAAAAATCTGAAAATTTCTTGATGGGCCGATTTTGGGGTCGCGGTCATTTTGGTGGGTGAGGTCAGGAACAAAAGTCGGCTTCGGGTGGGCGGGTTTATGGTCTTCTGGGGGTCTAGCCCAAGTCGGGGTAGGCAAACCTACGCCTCCTGGACCATGTATGGGTGTGACAGCGTCACACCGCTTCCATTTGTGAGTGTAGCAGAACAGCCAGCAATTTCTCGACATGTATGGTACCGGCAGGGTTGTGCTTTCACTTCAAGCTGAACCGATACATTTACCATATTAAATTGGAAAGAGTAGAATGTTTAGGCCTGAACAGTTAACTGCGGAAGTGTGGGATTACGTCTTCTTCGGAATAGCGTACGACCAGACGACGATGCCGGTGGAGCAGAAGAAACTGGAGGCGCTGAGAAAGGAGTTTCTCTACTGGTATCCGGTGGACATGCGAGCGTCGGGAAAGGATCTGGTGCAGAATCACCTCACCTACTTCTTATACAACCACGTGGCCATGTGGCCGGACGATCGGTCCAAGTGGCCGGTCAGTGTCAGAGCCAACGGTCACCTGCTGCTCAACAACGAGAAGGCCAGTTGTTGTTCTCTGTCCCTGTCTGTCTCTGTGCAACCGCCTGTGTCGTTTAAGATGTCCAAAATGACCGGCAACTTCCTGACTCTGTTCGAAGGCGTTCAGAAATACTCGGCTGACGGTGAGTGACGTCACACTAGTTACTTAGGTGATGGTGCTCCTTTTTGTTTTTTGAGTTTCTCGGCCTGGCCGTCAGCGGTTAACTGTCGATATCAGGCCAACAGACGCACCTTTTAGTATGGCAGAGTGAGGGGTTACCTAAGAGAAGATGTTTATCAGGTATTGTTAAGGGGGATGCGTAGTAGCGTGGTAGTGAGATAAGCAGCTGCGAAGGAGAACTTGACTATCGGAAAGGCCATGAGGGCTGCACCAAACACAGCAAGAGAAGTGGCCCAGCGGGATAATCGCAAGTTGAGGAGTGGAATCGGACCACAACTGGATGCTGAAGGGCGAGGAGTCTG
Organism: Sabatieria punctata; assembly: GCA_030248155.1. Taxonomy (NCBI): domain Eukaryota; kingdom Metazoa; phylum Nematoda; class Chromadorea; order Araeolaimida; family Comesomatidae; genus Sabatieria; species Sabatieria punctata. The sequence goes on from JASANB010004098.1 coordinate 69,675, forward strand.
ATAGGCGAGATATCGTGAGGGTTGCGAGGGAGGTGAGCAGGCAGGCGAGCGCCTCTTCAATGATCCAATTTGTTGGGTCCATAGCACAACTCAGACTTCCTGCGGCGGAGGCTTGAACAGGACAGGTAAGAAAGCCACAAGATCGTCATCACTCTATACCATACTTCAAGCAAGCGAAAGTTTAAAGGGCCTTCTAAAGGCCCGTGCGAACTTGAAGGGACCGTTTCTGCAGAAGGAACTGCAGACAAGCTACCCAGAAGGTGGTAGGCCCTATTGGAATTTTCTCGCACGCTAATACCGCAGCAATAGTAGTATAGAGTAGTAATTTTGGAGTGAAAGATGAAGTGATAAGTGGTAAGAAGTAAGGGTGAGTGGGATTAGCAGTAAAGCAGCTTTGAGTCCCAGAGTAAATCAAGCAAGCTTGCCTTACTCCCCCATCCACTACGCGGAAGTCCCACTCGTGGCAGGGTTGGCGCTGCTGAGTGAGCGCATACTGTAGCAGACATGGGCAAAAGTGGTGCTGGGTGGGGGTTGACCCACTCATGCTCTGACCTATCCCCTCAGCCAGCCGCTACTCATCAGGAATTTTTTGGAAGAAATTTGTATAGAAAGTTATGATTGTAGTTGAGCTCAGAATAGCTTATTTTAACCTATTTTAACGAAAAATAACGAAAAAAATTTAATTTAAGCCAGAAATCCTACGTATAGGTTTACCATCCCCTCAACCCCCTCAGGCGCTCCTAGTCCTCAGCCCCCTCAGGAATTGAAAATTCAACCCGATCCGCCGAAATGGTAGCCATGTGTGTATTGTAGGTATGCGGCTGGCATTGGCTGACGCCGGGGACGCAGTGGAAGACGCCAACTTCATGGAGTCGATGGCCGACGCGGGAGTGCTTCGTCTGTACAATCTGTTGGAATGGACTAAGGACATGCTGAAGCTGCGAGTCAATAAGGCATTCCGGACCGGCGCTTTCACCTTCAATGACAAAGTCTTTCAAAATGACATCAACAAGGGCATCATAGAAACGGAGCTCAATTACCAAAAGCTGCTTTACAAAGAAGCTGTTAGAACTGGCTTCTTTGAGTATCAGGTAACTAACTGCATTTCCTGGTCGTCTCGTATGGCATGGTGGCTTGGTTTCTGCAGGCCAATCGTGACAAATACCGTGAGTTGTGCGCCGGGGACGAGGGCATGCACGAGGAACTGGTCTTTCGCTTCATTCAAACGCAGGCTCTAATCATCAGTCCCGTCTGTCCTCACATTGCCGAGCAACTCTGGAGCTTGTTAGGGAAGGTAATAAATAACAGAACACGTGTCTCTAAAGGTCTCATGCGTAAGTTATCCATAGTCACATAGAAAGGTGATAAGCGGGAGATGTTGGGCTCTATCGATTCCAGTATAACAAACGTTTGGTTGTTACCAATTATCTTCAGTTCCAGTTTGTAGTGTCCACTTTATCTGCGAAAGCCAATCAATTTATGTTCGTTAAACGTGCCAAGCTTAACCTTAGGAGTGGGAAATCAGGTAGATCTGAGAAAAATGTCAGATGCTGATTTCAGTCGGAAAGCATAATGCGCGCTCGCTGGCCGGACTGCCAACCGGTTGACGTTGTTCTGGAGAAGAAAGCCTCCTGCTTAGATGAGTCGGTGCGCTCGTTCAGACTTCATCTAAAGAAGTTGACGCAAGTGCCCGCCGCTAAAAAGGTTAGTGACGTAGGAAGCAAGTGACGTCGGCGGGGCATCATGTTGCTTTGTTTTAAGAAATCGACGGCATCGGCAGAGCCGCCCTCCAAGGCTGTTATCTACGTGGCCAACGAGTTCCCCAGCTGGCAGGCGATCGTTCTCAACACACTCAGACAGCACTACAATGCAAGATAGTTAGTTGAGGTCTGTTACCAAAGACTGCACTTTTAGGCCGACGACGGCAAGCTGCCGGAAAACAAAGAGATCTCTAAAGTGTTCCAAGCGATGCCGGAGCTAAAGCGAGTGATGAAACGAGTGATGCCGTTCGTGCAGACGGTGAAGGAGAACTTTGTTCATAAGGGCCTTCAGGCATTGGAAGTCACGGTGCCGTTCGACGAAGTGGCGCTGTTCAACGAGAATATGGACTATTTGCAGCAAACCTTAGAAGTAGTGAATTGGCGTCTTGACCGATTTGCAGGGTAAATTGTAGATGGAACGTATCGAGATTCGGTACGCGCACGAGGCGGAGGACCCGAAAATCAGGGATGAATGCTGTCCTGCAAAGCCTATGATAGTGTTTCAGTCTGAGGTCAGTAAGCAAGATTGTTTTTTCGTTCTTCTACCATTCGGACAGCTCGGAACACCTCTACAATCATGTCTTCACTTGCTGTAAGTGGAAAGGTGTTAGCTGTTCTGTTGCCATACCTACTTGCCGTCATCAGGGCGGCATGGATTGCGCTTTATGTCGACTACTTCTGGTCGCGTGGACCCACAAGTGTCGAACCCACAAACAACAGATGCTAAGTGGCTAGTACGTGTTTTAGCCTGGAGTGCAAGTGAAGCTGGTCAATCCTCAGCCGTGTAGTGGATTGTTCGAGTCGGCAGTGACTGTGCGCAGCGGAGATACGGTAGAGCAACTGGTGAAGCGAGTGAGACGCGGCGACAGGAATATTAAAGGTGCCGAGCGTAATTGCAAACGTTTGCGGCTGGCTGTCGCCTCCTCGCAGTGGCGTCCCATCGAGTAGCAGTTGATTAAAATATTTTCTGCCTGTCATGGCCTAAGTGCTTGGCCGGCGCACTGTCAGCTGGAGGCGTCCTTATGATGCCACTCCATCTATTAGCCGAGCTAACAAAGGCCGCCCAAATTATTTGCGCCGCACGCAAGCACAGCAGCAGCAGAAGTAGCGAGACCGTTTCAGCTGGCTCCACAGTCACTCTCTGGCGGTTCGAGGATCCGGTGGGCGGAGTCAGACGCATACCGATTAGCGAGCAGCCAATGGTAGGCAAGCAGCGGCTGGAGGAGGGCACCGTACTGCGAGTGGACGTGGCGAGCGGCCGGGTGCATGCGAGTGATGTAGTGATCGGTGATGTGCTGTTGTATGTGGTGCAGTGATTGGAGTGCTAAGAGAGCACAATTGCAATTGGCAGCAAGAATGAAGCAAACAGTTGGCGGTGGCCGACCGTCGATCGATGGGGAGCCCGCAGGCGGCGTGCCCGGCTCCTTTCGGGCCATTGGTGATTAGACTGCGCTCCGACCACGACTCGTTGCGTTGTGCATTGTGAGTCTGATTTGTGCAGGTAGACGCTTTGTGTGGTGCTGGCAACGAACAAGTTGCCCCAGCAACGCCGCACACGCGCACCATATAGACTCGTAATTAAGCCATTTTAACCAAAGATCGATCAGGTAAAACACACGGACCTGCTTGCGTAGCAATTTTCCTCGTCACGGCTGTTCTAATCGCCCGTCCTATCCATACGCGACCGCAATTCTCTTGCTTGCAGGCAGACTGACTGACTGATGGGTTGTGGTCACGCCAAAGCCACCACTCCCGACGCCCACAAACAGGTCGGCGCCGCAGAATGTGAGTTTATTGGCTTTCTCCATCGCCGTCATGTTAAAGTGAAAGGCTGTACTTGTCTACGGTATGTGTAGGGCGATATTTGGCAAATTAGACTTGGCCCAGACACTAGTGCAGGCGTAAAATTGGCGTGTTGGCACTGGGCTGCGAGGCACTTATTAGAGCGCTGAAGCGTTGCGCGAGACCCCTAATTTGTCCTAGCGAGCCAACAACAAGCCAAGTACGATTTCGACGAAGAACCGCTTTATGCCACCCGTCAGACGACGCATCCGAGCGCTCCAGCCGAGGACGAAAATGGTGAGCCCGCTGATGCAAAGTCCGACGCACCTCAACTTAGTAAGTGAGCGTGTGCACGCAGTCGGCGCACAATCACATGCACGTACAGTACGACCGTGGCGCGCTCTGACTCTGATTGCGGAGTGGCCGTGCATTTGCTTTTCAGACACTCGTCGTCGCAGAGCCAGTAGTCTGGCCAGCTTGACCGCCCCGCAAAACACCCACGCACCTAGCCGACGCTCCTCTTGCAGCAGTTTGCGCTCCAGATTCACGCATAGTCCGACGTTCGCCGAGAAAGGTCTCTCGCTCCTCTCTAGTTTTTGGACGGCACTAATTGCCCCTAGTCACGACTCTGCTCATCAGAGACATTCGATTTTTGCCCTGACGCATCGTAATCAGTTGATTAAGCTCGGTTAGACTGTCACGTCCTCTTGCTCTACCTGCTGACTTAGATTAGCTCTGTTCTACTTGACTGCTCGTTGTTAGTCTAGTCTGCCTATGTACCACCACTTCAAGCTCAACATCTCTTGTACGTATGTTCACCTCACTCACTCGCAATCCGCTCACCCACCACCTCACGCCTCTCTGCACTCTCTTGGCTCTTTCTCGATCGACACTCATTCTTTTAGCCATCAAAGCCGCAATCCTCATTCAGAAATGGTATCGTCGCTGCGAGGCCCGACTGGAAGCGCGCAGACGGGCCACCTGGAACATCTTCACCAGTCTCGAGTATGCCGGAGAGCAGGACCAGCTCAAGGTACACCTCCAACCTACCTGCACTGTCGAGAGATTGCTTCTGCTTCAGCTCTACAACTTCTTCACTGACATCATCACGGCAATGGTAGAGTCGGAGAAGAAGAGCACGGTGGCCGACCAGAATGCCGTGGCCAAAGGTACGTAGAGTACGCACGTTGCTCACTCACTGACCCGGTCCTCCACCTGTGTGTCTGCCACTGACAAATTGTTTAACCTTCACTGACTTGACTACCCTACCGTTCCCGTGCATCCCCTGTTATATTGTAGCAATGGTCAAATACCAGACGTCTGGTAAGTTTCTAGAAGGGCATTTATCATTAGTCTCTACTTAGATGCTTTACGTGCGCTGTGCATGTGTGCTGTGGTAGAGGAGTTATACAGTACGTAGTTTAGAGCTCAGCAACAATGCCCTCTAATGCTTTACTCTTCTTGCCTGCTGCTACTTGCATTTTCATCTGATTTTTGAGCAGCTTCTTAAGACTGTCTGCTTGGCTAATGACAGCTCGTGTGGCGCAATTAACGTCACAGCCTAATCTTGCCGGCCGACTGCTTTCAGTTGACGACGACGTCGAGGAGAAAGAGCTACTGGAGGCAACCAACCCCGACACAGTGAGTGTGGAGCGCTCTTACAAAGGACCGAAGCTCACCTTCCCGCTTAACAAAAGCCAACTGGAAGGCATGGTCAACGCATTCAAAGCTAACAAGGTATACACCGGACGCAACTCGATTAGCAACTCACCCTACAGCCCCAACCATTGCGTGCTTGCTAAGTTAATTTCTCTTGGATGCATTAGTGCCACGGCACCGACTCTGCTGCGTTCTGCGTAAATCTGCAAACACTGTCTTCTCTAACTTGCTTTGTTGGGGATGGTAGAGCACGCTTTTATTCACCTACAGTACGTACGTACGCATTGAACTGCCCTACTTAGATACGGTGACACCTAGTCGTTGTTAGACCATTGAGCTGCGTTTGTTTTGCTCTCAGAGGTGTCTCATTTAAGCTGCTGCATGCCAAGTACGTACTGCAACTGCTACACGAAGCCAGGAAGATTCTCAAACCGATGCCGTCGGTAATGTATGTGAATACGGCTATCTCAAAGCAAATCACCGTTTGCGGCGACCTGCATGGAAAATTTGACGATTTATGCATAATCTTCTACAAAGTCAGTTTACACGCTGAGTTCTTTCCTATATAGTGAGTGAGTTGCATTGTAGAACGGCTATCCAAGCTATGATAACCCCTATGTTTTCAATGGTGACTTTGTGGACCGAGGACCGCAGTCACTGGAGATCGTGTTTATTCTGTTCGCCATAATGCTGATTGACCCCCGTTCGGTAACCTTGAATCGCGGTAATCACGAGGATCATATCATGAATCTGAGGTACACACTGCCTTTTAGTTTACATACGCGTCTACCCTACTCTTGCAGATACGGCTTCATCAAGGAAGTAATGCACAAATATAAAGGACACGCTCCGAAAGTCATTCGTCTGTTCGAAGATGTGTTTAGCTGGCTGCCACTGGCCACAGTTATCGACGAGAAAATTTTTGTCGCTCACGGTGGCATCTCCGACCACACTGACCTCGAGTACTTGCGGAGCTTGCGAAGGCACAGTGTAAGCCATTTTTATGTAGTGTGTCGTGACAAGCACGAACTAACGGACTGCCTGACTTCGCTGTAAGATGATATTTTAGTTAAGTTAGGTTTAGATCTTACACTAATATAAAATGCAAGCTATGCACTGCATTAGGCATAGTTGGGCGAAATGTGTGCAACATAGATAAAAAGCTTTAAAACTTTATTAGATCACAGTTGTTAAGAATTGTTAAACTTAAGTAGTTGTTGTTAGGCTCAGTGCAAGAGAAGTATTCTGCAGGTTGCTAGATAAAATGTTGGTTGCTTCCAAAGAATTAGCTAAAAATTGCGTGTGTGTACGTTAACTTGCCCACTTTTGCCTTAATTTGCATATTGATTTTTCGAAAAGCTTTTTTTAGATTTTTGACCCTAACAGCTGTGATTAGAATACCGTAGCTGAACCCCACTGTGCCTCACGCTGGCCGCACGAGAGCCGAGATTGCTCAAAACTGCCCCAGAGACGCAGACGATAAAAGATGTCCCATTGATTTTTAGACGTTAATCAAACGATTCCTTCTCTGTTATTTTATGACTAATTCTAAGAGTATAGCTTTGAAACTTGCAGGAACGTTTGGTAGTATCATTGGGAATAAGTACTGACTGGGCTCTGGGGCTCAAAGCACCTGAAATTGGAGAATTTTCAAAAACATGGTCGAAACTCCAATTATCACCTGGAATCAAATCAAACCAGGAGTTGGAATTTTCACACCAAACTTCCACGTTATGCACACGCTAAAGGTGTCTTTAATAAATTTGAGCCAAATCGATAAGGAACTGGCTGAGAACCAATGGTTTGAGTGAATTGACTATCCCACAGAGAGCTTTATAAAGTCAGCTTTCAAATAGACACCCCAGAAATGTAAATTCTAAAATTGATTGGTCTCAGATGCATTCAAATGTACCTGTCTGTTCTGTACTGGTGCAGCTGTTTTATAGTATCTGTCGGTGTTGCGGCCGCCGGTGACCGAGGACTCGGGCAGCGGACGGAAGAGCATAGACGTAGAGGAGTGGAAACAGATGCTGGACATTCTGTGGAGTGACCCGAAGCAACAGGAGGGTTGCTGGCCGAATGTGTTCAGAGGCGGAGGCTCTTACTTCGGTCCGGACATTTCCCGCGAGTTCTTGCGAAAGAACAAATTCCAGTTGATCGTGCGTTCTCACGAGTGTAAATACGAAGGCTACGAGTACTGCCACGAGGGACAGGTGGCTGCAGTGCCAGCTGCATGTACCTTGCAACAGTTGTTTAGGTTCTGACCATATTCTCAGCGTCCAATTACTACGAGCTTGGTAGCAACCGTGGCGCTTACGTCAAGTTTATTGGTGACAAGCTGGAACCGCACTTCGTGCAGTACATGGCTAGCAAAACACATAGCAAAAAAGTATCCATTAGGAACAGGTATAAGACAGACATTGCTCGTCCCTGACTGAACGATGCGGTTGCAGGCTTTCAATCGTCGAACAATCGGCCATCCGAGACTTGAGAGAGAAACTGTTTGCATTCCGCACTGAAATTATGAGCGAATTTCAGAAGTACGACGCTACTGGCACGGGTAATTTTGTGCTAGAACGGTGCGCGCCCACAACCCTTCGTACAGGTCTCATATCGCTGCATGAGTGGTGTCGGTCTGTGGACACTGTAACCAAGCTCAATCTTCCTTGGCACGCGCTCGCTTCTCGACTGGTCAAAGTAACTGCCGACGGCAAACGCGCCGAGTACTACAGCACATTCGACGAGTGCGAACTCTCCGCCGAGAAAATCGGTCCCACCACCGCCTCCGCAGAGGTAGCGCAATCTGGGGTTCTAAACTTCGCCTGCTCCGGCCGAAATTTGTACTAAGCTGTAGTGTGCGAACGCCGTCAGGCGAAGTTTAAACGTTTTACGGTGCAGTTACTACTGTAATCAACTGTCAGTTTATCTGCTTGTTTTTCTGCAGAATCAGGGAGTGGTTGAAACGCTGTATCGATACAAAAGTATTCTGGAGACGATCTTCCGTTTCATGGACAAAGACAATTCGGGTAAGAGAGAGAGAGAGAGAGAGAGAGAGAGAGAGAGAGAGAGAGAGAGAGAGAGAGAGAGAGAGAGAGAGAGAGAGAGAGAGAGAGAGAGAGAGAGAGAGAGAGAGAGAGAGAGAGAGAGAGAGAGAGAGAGAGAGAGAGAGAGATAGAGAGAGTGAGAGAGAGAGAGAGAGAGAGAGAGAGAGAGAGAGCGAGAGAGAGAGAGAGAGAGAGAGAGAGAGAGAGAGAGAGAGAGAGAGAGAGAGAGAGAGAGAGAGAGAGAGAGAGAGAGAGATGGTGCGGTTGAGCGATGTAGTGGTGGGTTCAGGTCAGGTGTCGATGGACGAGTTCGAACAGGCCTGCACGTTGTTGGGTCAGTACACGAAGACACCGTTGTCGGCCGATTACATTCAGGAAGTGGCTGCGTCGATTGATTTTAATAAAGACGGATTCATCGACCTCAACGAGTTTCTAGAAGCATTTCGACTAGTCGATCACCAAATGCAAAGCAGCGGAATGGCCGTCGATCTGCCGGTCGGATCGGATTCTGGCTACGACTGACCTGACACACCGGGACTTATCTGTGTATTCAGTAACGATTATGCTGTAATTTATGCCGGCTATTTACAGTCAAATTTGCTTCTCCCATTAGCTGGGACGATGGCTCACACGAACTACGACTAAAAAGTTTACGGTAGGAAGCTCATAAATCAAAAATTTCTTGAAACCTAGACCAGTGAGCTGTTGAATAGGAAAAATATACTTTTTACAGAGCAGTTACCTAACTTTGAATTGTCTCGAAATGAAATTTGCTTGGCGGTATTCGTACGTCTGTTGATTTGCAGTTGTAACGTTTAGTAGATTCCCAGACCCTTTGTAGCGCTACTTTTCACTTGTTTCTATTGTGCCTCGTCGAGTTCTTGTGAGGTTGTCTCTGTTCTGTTGTGCTCTGAGACCGTGTCAACTGGTGCCACAAACGATCGGTTTTGTACGTACGTAACTAATTAATAATAGTCGTTAGTTTACCGCTGCTCTACGCCACTACCGCTACAATCTGCTGTTTAGAATGCTGTCTAGTCCCGCTAGATGAAAAGCGGCTAATTAGGGTTGCGCAAGGTGGACGATGTTATCGCAGTCTGCATCAGATAGGCTGACCAAAACAAGCAGCACCTAAGAAAGTGAACTCGTTATCGCACTCATTTGAACAAGATCACATTCATTCAACAGTTGATCGAGGCTATCAATAAATCAGAGCTACAACTTCAGCTTCTTGCGCTCTTTCTCTATGCTTTTTCGCAGGCATTCTTTATAAGAAAAGATGTCGCCCTCCCACTTGGTGATGGTTTGTTTGTTACACACCCACACTTCCTCGGACACCTAAACACAAGAGAAACCTATACTGATTGCAATGCAAGTTAGCACTGACCTGTTTGACCAGCCTAAAGTCGTGAGAAACGAGAATCATTCCACCCTCGAAGTTATTTATAGCATCGGCCAAGGCATCAATGCTTTCCATGTCCAAGTGGTTAGTAGGTTCGTCTAGCAATAGCAAGTGCGGACACTGGTAAGCCAGCCAAGCAAAGGACACACGACACCGCTGACCGTCGGACAACTGCTTCATCGGACAAATCTGCAACCGACCAAGCCACTCACTGACTCACTGCTTCTGCCACCGACGCACCTGTTCTCTTCCTGTCAGTCCGTAGCGACCCACGATTCTCCTCATGACCTCTACATCTTTGACTTCCGGGTACTCCTGCATCATATACTGGAGCGCAGACAACTCCAAGTCAAGTTGCTCGTGCAAATGCTAGAAACAGTTCGGACGAGCTAGACAGCTATTTAGTCTATGCAACGTTGAATAAAGAACCTGATGATATCGCCCCAACTTAACGTGAGAATGGCGCCGAATCAGACCATCAGAAGGCATCAGATCACAAGCCAGAAGCCTAAGCAGGGTGGACTTGCCTGCACCATTCGGACCGACCAGAGCAACTCGGGTGTCTAGGTCTATGCCGAAATCCAAGTCCTTGTAAATCCAGGGCTGGAATGAACATACAGTAGGTAACATGTAAATTGCAGACAGACAAACAAACCACTCACTCCGTCGTCCGAGTATCTAAACGAAACGTGCTGAACCATAATCACAGGAGGTGGCAAGTAACCGGGGTCGAAAAAGTAGAATTCTTTAACCTAGAATTAAACAAACAATTTGTTTCCATAGAACCGACACGTCCGATCCGATATAGCGGGGCTGTACGGCCCTACGATCAGACCCACAGGTCCATTTCTCAACCCCAAATCATAAATCGTCATCTCGGACGTTTTTCTTCTTTCACTGCCCAGCCACGGCAGATCCAGTCGGTTCCCATCTACCTACTCGCTGTCACCACCATCCTGGGGAGGGGTAGGGGCGGTTGACGGGGGCTGAGGAGATGGTAAGCCAAAAGATCCCATTTTTGGCTATAATGAAGGTTTTTGGCTTCTTTTTCGCTAAAATAAGCTAGTCTAAGCTCATTTACACCTAATCTAGGCATAAGGGGGTAGGTCAGAGTCGAATGGGGTTAACTCCCTTCAGCCCCCTTGCCCATGTCTGGTGCACAGAATATCTTGGTCAGAAATTACTTCGAAAGGGAAAACAACCGTCACCTTCTCTTGCACCATTTTTTCTGTTAGCCCTCCTGCTATCATCTTTTGCATCACTTTTTCTTTGCTTTGGGCTTGTCGAGCTAGCTTCGCGCTGCCATGACCAAACCGGGCCACGTAATCCTAATTTGTGCATTAAATCATACTGTGATTTAGTCTGCACTTCAGCACCTTCATATTTTGCAGTTGATTCTGCTCCCAGTTGTAGCGCTTTAGCTGATTTTCAGCCAACTCCAACTTTGTCTTTATGAACTGGTCATAATTGCCCTGAAACAGCCAGCCACAGGGTTTTCCGGCATTTTTCTATCATGTATGGATGGCACCCCTACCTTTGGCCATTTATGCTGGTACCATACATAGGTACATACGGTATGGTGCTACGACAGTGCCCTGAACTACCTTAAGTACCGGACCCATATAAGGTCCGTTACTACATGGCGTTAAGTGCCTGAGTATACGTTGAAGCGCAGCAAGAGTAAGTAACAATGTGTAGCCAATGCTGCGGGCAGAATATCGACTGTCAGGTTGTAAGACTATGCTTAAACAAAATCATCAACTTTTCTATTTAAGGTTTCTCCTGATGATCCGTGCATCGTCTACTTGCTAAATTTCACGTAAGGTTTGAAGGATATTGTAAGGAAAATAATAAAAAAAATTTTTCGAAATAAACATCTAAAAACGGTCTTTTAATGGCATTTCAGACAAGGTTTTGACGCGATTTTTAGTCCTCAAACCCTGTGTTGAGCCGAAGAAGGTCACTTAAACCTATTTGGTACTCAAAAAAAGTCGCCGAAACCCCTTTTGCGCCTACCACTGAAACCCATTTTAGACCAACATTCAGCCAATGCGAAAATTCAGCTAGATGTACGCTTGAGCGAGACAGCTACATGCACGGACCTGGCTGTAGGTCCCTCCTCGTAAGAAGTAATCCAGGTAGGTCAAATTTGCCATTCGTAGGTGTCCTTAATATAAATCAAAACTTACGCCATAGTATTTAAGCGTAAGCTTAGTCAAATGAACGATATTCGTACAAACTCCGTTGAGAAAATCTTGCGAATGAGACACAACCACAAGTATTCTCTTATACCTGCAAAGCAAAAAGGTCAACGTAGCCAAGACAATAGATTAAGCCACGTTTTAAGCTCTTCTTCCAGCCAAACACAAGCATCCAGATCCAAGTGATTGGTGGGTTCGTCAAGTAGTAAAAGCGACGGCTTGAGGTAGAGCGCTCGCGCTAGAGCAATTCGCATGCGCCAACCACCTCAAACACCAGCCTCCTTCTTTCTTTATCAGTTATGCAAAAAAAACGGAAACGCACCGGAGAAGTCTTTGCACTTTTTCTGCATCATGTCATGGCTGAATCCTAAACCATGCAAAATGGCTGCTGCACGAGCTTCAGCTGTGTCCGAATCTATCTCTTCTAGTCTGCTGTACACATCCATCAGCTTATCATGACTTTCTGAAAACCAACGCAATCAAGGCTGAGCAATGGACAAGAAGGGACAGACGGAAGCCGAACAACTGGAGCGTCAGTATTATCGCTTGGGGACATGATCATCGCAAAATGCCGACTTACACTGTAAGTGCAACCAGCCAGCAATGCTAATCCTCGGCCTTATTTTCTTCATTCGCTCCATTAACCCTCTCTACGTCACTACCTTCGGCCAACTCATACATGTTCATGGGGGTGCCGAGGGGGGACGAAAAAAAAATCTAGCTAGAGTTATGCACAGAGACCTGGCTGTCCCCTGAGCTGCCAACCGTGCACATGTAGGGCCAACTTGACATAAGATAAACAAATTTGTGTTCGCCCGAGACTTCGACAGGCACAGACGCACATGAAGAACACAAAGCTAAAAAGAGAAAACAAAGTATGTATTGCTTTCTGTATTCGCTCATTTAGCAGGAGGAGATTGCGTTTGAGAGGGTTAACAAAAACAAGCACGCAAAGAACATAAAACACTACCATCGTCCGTTTGTAAAGCCAATTCTTCTGCTTCCTTCTCCAGTCTACGTCTTTCTTTATCAACATCAACAACCACTTGTATTGCCGAATTTTCGGATGCTGGCGCTTCGCGACTCAACAGAAATATGTCCATCTGCTCAGGAAGCGGAAGTTCTCTGTTAGCAATCGCAGCAAGCAGCGTTGATTTCCCTGAATAACACAGCTACACCACTTTTTTTGCCTCGTGGCCAATTTGTTCAAACGCAATCAAAGCTAGTTATTCTTTCAAAATCAGCCTCTTTTAAACGGAAAAGCGAACACAAGTTTTTTTGGTTCAACACAAAATTGGTTAAATGGTTAAACTTTTGTTAAAAAGACTTCGTTAAAAAACAAAATTGGTTTCGTTCTTTTTTGTGTCGGACAGAGTGACAGGTATCTGTCTTTCAAAGATGAGGATTTCAAAGAGGACACTTACTGCATTAATGAGTTTAATAAACAGTGGCTGTACTAACCGTTTTCTGCACACTCAACCGCTTTACTAAAAAAGTCGGCGTCGGCCTCTAATTTTAGCTCCGTTTCACAAATCTGCCACTTTTACAGTCAGAGGGACTTGGATGACCTTGGTGCCACTACCCCCATCAGTTACCGGTGTCGTTATCGGTACCACAAGGTTGGGTTCTACGATTATGGTATCACTACCAAAAGTACCGGCACCATAAGGTACCGGAAGGAAACTAATTTATATGGCGTTAAGTGCCTGACTGCCTTTTTATTTAGGTGAAGACATTGAAAGTGGTATATTAGTGTGCAGCAAAAGGACCAGTAATACTACCGCATCCATTCAGTCCGACCAAGCCGTATCGACGGCCGCAGTTGAATTCTATTTTCGCGTCGCCGACGATTTCGCGGCCGTAGAATGTGACAGAAACGCTGTCGATTTTCAGATCTCTGGAATGGGGATGGCATGCCAGCACGCCTGCGCACGAACGAGACTGAGTGTTTTCCAGCTCTATCATGTCCAGTTTGGCAGAGATGCTCTCCAACTGCACCACACCGTTCACTACCACATCACTCGACCCACCTGCAACAAGTCGACCGTATATACTGTGCGTTTATTTCCATGTTCCCAGTACCCACTTATGCAATATACATACAGGCATCTGTCACACGTATCTTTTATACAGGCATGACTCTGGTTCAACACGTAACAACAATGCATAACAATTCAGGGACATACAGGACAAAACTAACAGTTCAGAGAGCTATGACATGGTTGGACCAGGTTATATGCAACATCTCTAACCAAATTCGGATCAGGCGTAGCTGGGGGGAATCAGGAACCGCTCCCAAACGTAAATTAATGTTTTTAACGAACATAATTAATTATAAATTAACAAGTTCTATCGATAAATATCGATTATTTTTCGTCTAAAATGGTCATGTCATATATCATTTGAAAGCCCTTCGCCTGACGAGTCTAATGATCACTACATCAGCATAGGGCACGCCCGGGGGCCTGTTTTGTCAAATTAAAAGTACTCCAAGAGACGCTTCAGAATAGGCACGCTCCAGAGGGCCTGTTTTCGAAATATAAAAATACCCCTACAGGGACGCATCAGTATAGGCACGCTCCGGTGGGCCTGTTTCCCTAAAAAAATTCCCTAGGGGAAGCATCAGTATAGGCACGCTCCGAAGGGCCTGTTTTCGAAATATAAAAATACCCCTAGGGGGCCGGCACAGTTGATGCGTTTAGAACGCGTAGCCACTGTGCGCGAGGTCGTGCGCTCATCCTCTCGGCGCGGCAAGTTTCTTGCCGCAAAGAGTTAGTCGTCGGCGCAAAGCTCCACCCAGGCCATCGAAAGCTGGTTACAGCGAATAGGCAAAATGGGAACCGACTGGATCTGCCGTTGCAGCTCCACAAAGCATGCCGCGTTGGAGAAGATCAACGATGTCAGAAGCTGTCTGAGAAACCAACTATGCCAGACCAACAAAATAAACACACCGGCCACGTCAGAATGGTTTAAGACGACAGACTCTTCTTCATTCTCATTGACCCCGACCTCGCCTTCGTGCTGTACTTCAGACTTCACATTTCGCTGCTTCTGACGTTGCTTAGCGACTTCCTTCTTTTTCGCATCACGTCTCTTTTTTGAATCAGATGGCATTACTGTGTCCTAAAAGGCAACGAAAACACAGCATTAACAAACACCAATTAAAATCCTAAAAAATACAGTTAATAGGTGCACTACCGGCCGGGTCACATCCATACACGGGCCGGAAACTGGGTATGGCGGTCAACAGTTAGAAATTTGGGCGCATGATCCGGCAGGCTCCGGAGGGCCTGTTCTTTCAAAAATCAAAGAATCCCTAGAAACGCATAAGTATAGGGGCAGAGAGCCCCGTTTTGAAAATTTAAACCTACCCATGGACATGCATAAGGACACAGTACGACATAGGTCCCAGGTTTTCTAAGCAAACTCAAATATGCACACAAAAGATCTTGTCTCAAATATAAAGCCAAAAAATACCCCATTCACAAAAATGAAATATCTCAAAAACCACCTGACCTGAGGCTTCGATCGAAGGCTACCATATATGTCTAGTGGCTACCATAATATGTTATTTCCCTGACTGTAGAAAACTGTAACTTTCAGACATTGCAGAACACAAAAAGTAATGGACGTATTGGCTATCCGAGTTTCTCTAGCTCCCTTGAAAAAATAAAATTACGGTCCTTCAAAACCATCGATTTTCACACAGTTGTCCTTGAGGGCCCAACTTCAAAACGTTGTAACTCCGATGTTTAATGGGCCGATTTTGATGTGGTATGATGATTTTGATTTAGAGTGCAAACTGGTATTGGGTGTATTGGGGATGTTTTCATAGTACATGTAACAGGTCATCCAACGAAGGGGGCGGGGGTTGGAGGGGTCTGGCGCCAGCCGAACTTTTGAAAGGGGGTTGGGCACTAAAAACGCTCAAAAATCGCAATTTTGGGCTAAAAATCGTCAAAAATCCGTAATTAGGGCTTACAGCTAAAAAGTACTGTTTTACAGGGGATTTTGGTAATTTTTGTGCCTGAAATTGCAAAAAAACGCAAAAATTGCTCAAAAATACTTGCCAGAAAATGGAGGGGGGTCGAAAAAATCGTCCGGGGTGGGGGTCCCATCCGGGGGGGGGCTGGCCTAAGTCGGCGGGGGAAGACCCCCCTGTTACATGTATGGATGTTTTCCAGGGACAGGTAAAAATCGATCTTGACCTGAAAAAATCGAAAAGGTTGATTCATTATTAGGTTTAGGAAGCTGTTTTTACGCTAATCAACTAAAGGTTAGTAGAATTACCTAAGTGCCCGCTTTTCTAAGTACTACACCAGTAATTAACATCTCTCTTCTTATCTAGAGTGAGTAGGTGGACCTAATTTGGGTCGGTCCGCAGAAAATCGTTCAAAAACCTTAAAAATGGGTAAAACTCGATCCGGATTTTTGCAGAACTGTACATTGGGGTGTCTTTTACTTATTCTCTGCAAGTGTCGCCATTTTACGATACATTTACGTGCCAGAAAATGCCTAATTTCAAAGTTTGTCAGGCCACAACAGAAAAAACTCGCTAAAAATCGATTTCTCCAAAACCAAGCTAAGAACCTTGACGTTTGACAGGGCTCGTGCGGCTTTTGTATAGCAAAATTCCCTCACCTTTCCCTGACTTTTCCAAGACCATAGTCAAAATTCCGACTAACCAGGTGAGGGAACTGAAACCAATGTGAGAAAATTTTGAAAAAATTGGCTTTTAAAAACGCATTTAAACGGCATTCTGAGAGTAATTTTCCAGTATTACTATTAAGTTAGAGGTCCCATTTTCAAAAGAGTGGTGTACAAAGTTCTGAAAGGACCATTTGGCAGCGAGGTGTTTCAACTGCTATCAAATCTATCACATTTTTCCCTGACCAGACACCAAATTCCCTGACTTTTCCTTGATTCCCTCACTTTTCCATGACTGCTTGACTTTACAGATCCTGCACGAACCCTGGTTTGAGCTTGTGGGAGTTGTCTAAATTCAAGCTCTTTCCTTTCATCACTTGGAGTCTTTGAGGAAATAGTCCGAATAAGAAATACGGGGTGAAATGTCTGTCTGTGCACTGCTGAAAATTTCGGTTTCCTTATAAACTACAGAATATGGCTAGTACTACTATACGATTCTAAAAAGGCTAAAAGCATATTTTATTGCAAGTTGGTTTGTGGTCTTATTTTATACGACGAGCAGCTTGCACCCATTTTTAAGGCCTAGCTGTCCGCATTTATCCGTTATTCCGTTTTATTAGTTTTTGATAAGCTATGAACTGTTTACACTACGCTATGAACTGTTTACACTACTTACATAAACGGCTTAGAATAAAAAAAACAGACGTGACCCAAATTGGGTCAATTTTTCACACCGTAAACAAGCCAAAAACAAATACGTTTCTCCATTTTGTTTAGTAGCTGGAGGAAGTGGTTCACCCCATTAGATAGCTCTTGAATTTAGACAACCAATTAACATATAGCCCAAGTCCAAGTGATGAAAGGAAGGAGCTTGAACTTACAGAACGGCCACAAGCTCAAACGCCAAGATTCTTAGCTGAGTTTTGGAGAAATCGGTTTTTAGCGAGTTTTTCTTCTGGTACAGTCTGACAAACTTAGAAAATTAGCCATTTTGAGGTACATTTTACATACGGATCGCTTTTCACCTATTTTTTTAAGTTTTTGGACGATTTTTTGAGACCGACCGACCCAAATTGAAATTAGGTCACTCTAGAGCCAAACTTCTCGCCACCGTACAAAAGAAAAACAAGACAAAGACTGTGAGCAGTGAGCACGGGTGACGTGTTGATTCGCTGGACATGGGGGAGCGAGCAAATATATGTCATCATGATGCATCACGACTGTTTTTATGGAAACGGCTCACATATGACTTTTAGGCGTTCCCACTAACTTAATCCGCATATGTTTTCCTGCATAATTTAGCATAGAATTGTAGCCAAGAGTCACATCTATTAGGACAGACAAAAAACCGGAAGAGTTCCACTCCAGTAACGAAAAAACAACTCGTAAACTAAGGAGAATCGTTTTGCAATTTTTATGTTCGCTGCGCGCTTACAAATCGTACCGACCGTAAGCTGCTCTAATGCAACCTAGCAGGGTACGGCCAGGTTTTCGACTGTGATAAATGCGCAATGATTTTTCCTGTTTAGCAGTAAGTAAGTTTATTCCCAGACATACACATGTACAAAGTTGCATGTAAGTACAAAGTGACGATAAGAGCGATATGAGTCAAGGAAAAGGCATTGAGTTAGCCATATAATAGCTATTTTATAACCCAAGCCTATCTATTAGTAAAACACGTAAGATCTAAGCGACTGACTGCCTCTTTAAAGATTTTAACGGATCGGGAATGGACCACATTATCAGGTAAACTGTTCCATATCGGGACAACTCTAGAAGCAAAAGAAAAATGTCTTGTGTTAGACCGTGCTCGTTGAACAGATAGTTGTAAAGAGTGGCTACGAGTTACAGTTTGGGGTGCTATAGAGAAAAACTCTTCGTATGACATATCAACTATGTCATGAAGCAGTTTATAGACAAATACAAGATCGGCTTGCATTCTCCTGATGTCCAAATACTGTAAGCCCGTAGCTATTAGACGAATTTCATAAGGGAGAGAACCAAGCCCAGGTATCTTAGAAGTAAAGAAACGCTGCACAGATTCAATTTTCTGAATATCTCTTGTCAAATGAGGGGACCAAACTTGGGTACCGTATTCTAATCTAGGACGTACGTAAGTTTTGAACATTTTAATGAGAAAATCAGGATCCTTTAGTTCAAAGCACGATAGAATAAGATTGCCCATAACGCGAGCCCTATTAGTAACGTAATTGCAGTGGGCTGTAAATTTTAGGTCGGGAGTAATCAAAACCCCCAGATCCCGAACACATTCAGAAGTGGGAATGATTGTGCCATCAACTGTGTATTCGAACATTGAGTTGAGTCGGGGATACAGATGTAGGACTGAAGATTTATGCAATGCAATATTCAATTGCATAGTCTTAGCCCAATTGAACACCGCGTTTAAATCATCTGAAAGTACATTATTGCCAGTTAGTGTAGGGACGGAAAAATAAATTTTGGAGTCATCAGCAAACAGTTTGATTTTGCTGTGCTTTAGTACTTCAGGAAGATCGTTAATATATATGAGAAATAGGACTGGGCCCAAGACAGAGCCCTGAGGCACACCTGATTGGACTGGAATCCAATCAGAGCTGTATCCATTGATACAGACCCTTTGGGCACGGTTATTGAGAAAGGCACTGAGCCATTTCAATAACTGGCCACAAATGCCATAAGCTTTCAACTTTTGTAGCAATTTCGGATGGCTTACAGTATCAAATGCTTTAGCAATGTCAAGATATATAACGTCAACCGGCATCCGCTGGTCCACAGAGATCGTCCAATCATTGACGCAGCTCAAGAGCTGACCAATGGTTGAACGACCTGCTAGAAAGCCAAATTGCTGCTTTGAAATCAAAGCAGACCGAACAAGAAAATCAAGCAATGTTTGCTTGATCACTTTTTCCATAAGCCTACAAGTTGTACTTGTAAGACTAATCGGTCTGTAATTCACAGGAATACTGGAATTGCCAGACTTGTAAATAGGCGTAACGTTGGCAGTTAGCCAATCACTTGGTAAGGTTGCAGTAGCCATGGATCCAGGGCTGTTTGTTTTCCGGAAAAAAACTCAAGCTGGTTTTTTTCCGGTTTTTTTCCTGTTTTTTTCCGGTTTTTTTCCAAAAGTTATTTTCCGAGATGACAGAAAAATTTTTTTAACAATCGCTTTTTATTGCAGAATTCAACGAAATAGCGTGAGTCTTATTATAAAATGCACTAATTTCATGTTTTAGTGTAGTAATTTGATTTTAAAACATCAAAAATACAATAATAAAAGTTGCCTGAAAATGGTACCGGTATTTTTGCGAAAAACAGCTAAGTTATGCCATGGAAATGCTTGTAAGGCTTCTATTAACGTAAATTCAAAGCGTTGGAAGCGAATTTAACCAGTTATTGCGTCTATTTCCTTTAAAAACTTACTTGAGTTTTTTTCCGCATTTTAGTTTTTTTCCGAGCCCCTAGGAAAAAAACCGGTTTTTTTCCGGAAAAAAACGAAAAAAACCGAGGAAAAAAACCGACCCAACAGCCCTGATGGATACCCTCATGACAGTGCATAAGGGTTCACACAGATAAAGTGAAAGTCGTTTCAGAAAAACGGTAGGAATTCCGTCTGGACCAGCAGATAATTTCGGTTGTATGTGTTCTAATAGATAGTACAAATTTTCAGCAGAGAACTCGACTGTTGAAAGCCTATTGGGAGTCCTATTGGGAAAGTAAAGTTCAACCCCATTATCGGTTGTAAAAACGGAACTAAACTGTCTGTTAAAAACTGTACATTTATCTAAATCAGTAACTATGTTAGAGTCATTAGTTCTTAAAATCGGAATAGAGGGACGACATGTAAGTTTTTTATTTACGTACGCCCAAAATGATCGGTCGTTATTGTTTTTGAGTACCGATAATTCGCGGTTCAATTTATCAGTTTGACAAGAGCGCCGAAAGTTTAGAACAGCAGATTTCCAGAGTGCATGTAATTGGTCTGAGTTTCCATTAAAAGATTTAAACCGTCGATGTAGCCGTTTTTGTTTCAGATATAGTTTACGTGTAGATACGCTAAATGGAGAAATTTTAGAAGTTTCCTTATAATTTGGTACAAATTCGGAAATTAGTGAGTTTAGAACTCCTAAAAATTTTGACCAAAAGTCGTGAATAGTTAGGCAGGTTGAAAATATTAATGGCCAGTCAACCCCTTCGAGAATACAAGCAATCATATCGTACTTTGCACGTGAAAAGCATTTTTGACAATGGTCGTTAACAGACATCCTATTGAAAGGTCCACACTCAAAAACAACAGAACAATGATCGCTACCCGAAAAGGGCTCAATAACTCTACAATTGGTAACTAAGTATGGCTCGTTATACAGTACCAGGTCTAGTATATTATCATTCCTAGTTGGTTCAGAGACAGTCTGGGAAAGTCCATTAGTAAGAAAGAAATCATACAGAGCACGCTCGACAGGTAAAGCGTTTGGAAAAGTCGAGCCAGACACCCAGTTAATTCGAGGTAAATTGAAGTCTCCAACAATCAGTGTTGGTTTATCCTCCTCAAGAACTCTCTCCAGATAGTCAGTAAGCGGTTTTGGGTCGTATTGGTTAGGAGGGCGATAAACCACGCACAGTCTAATGAAACGAGATCCTACACACAGGTCACAGACAACAGAATCAAAGTCAGCCACCGACTCAGAAAAGACAAAAGAACTTGACACCCCTTTTGGAACCAGAATCAGTACACCACCCCCGCGCTTCTCTGTTCGGTCCTGACGATACACAGTGTAGCCAGAGTTACATACGAAAGAAAGAGAAAAGTTTTCAGTTAACCAGGTTTCAGTTACACAAATCATATTTTTGGCAAAGGTATTAGAGATGTGCACGGGCCGGGCATGCCCGGCCCGGCCCGTGCCCGGCCCGGCCCGTGGGCCGGGCCGGGCATGCCCGTCAACGATTGTGGACGGGCCGGGCCGGGCACCATTTTCAGCCCCCCCGGGCCGGGCCGGGCCCGATTTTGATGCCCGTCGGGCATATATAAAGAACAGCAGAATACAAAAAATAACACCTTGATTAGCTTAGCATTGCCCCAAGTGAATTCAAAATACGCGCCGTTTGCAGAATTATTTTAACAGTATTTTCAGCCTTGGTGCCGTTCGTACACAAGCCTTTACCCCACCTGCCGACCAACTTAATTTTAAGCCTCAATTTGGAGCTCAGGCTTAGATTCAAGTGCACACTTTGATTCATAGGGTTGAGCTTCTGAGTCTGACTTTAAAAAGGGTGTCAACCACTGCCCTGGATATGTAATGTACATTGTGTATCATTATCAATGACAAGAAACCCAATATCCAATTCCTGGAAAACAAACCAATACCAGTTTCCAGCCTAATTAAAAGAAAGCATAAATTTGAAATTCGCTGTTTTAAAATGCCAATTTCCAAAGCTTAACATGAAATTTAGCTTTTAATCGGAAAATTCATGCCAAATTTTCAAAAATTTAGTAAGACAAAGCAAAATTAACGGGCCGGACAGGGCCGGGCCGGATTTTAGGCGGGCCGGGCCGGGCCGGGCACCATTTTCAGGCCCCCCGGGCCGGGCCGGGCCCGATTTTGATGCCCGCCGGGCATGGCGGGCCGGGCATGCCTCACCTGATCAGCCCGCCGGGCCGGGCCGGGCCGGAAAAAAGGTGCCCGTGCACATCTCTAAAAGGTATTAGACAGCATAAATTCGAAAGAAGCCAGTTTGTTCCCTAGAGACTGGGCATTTAGAAGCACAAAAGCTAAGCACTCACTCTTACTGTGCTGTCTGGGGCTAGCTAGTTTTCCGGCAGGTACGGCTTGAGAGAGGAGCGACCGGAGGACGTCTTCACCCGTTCCATTATCTGAGTGTCTCTGATCACGAATGAACGACTCGGCATCGATGCACGAATGTCTTTCAGCTTTTCTCTCAGCGCACTGTCCTCCGCCCTTTGACGGGCGGTCAGATCATGACGAATGTACGTACTATCGTGCAGCAACTCCTTCTGCTGAGTCATCAGCCGACGCTTGACCCACGAGTCAGACAGCAGAACTTTGAGTGGACGCGGCCTGCCGCCACGCTCACCCATTCTGAACACCCGACTGATAGCGGCAGATTTGGTCTGATCGTCACAGGACGCAGCTACTAAGTCTTATACCAGCGCAAGGTCCTTTTCGGCGGTGTAGGGAGCAGGTTCTTTGAAGTTGACAATCACCACATTGTTCTTCTTCGCCTCTCTCTCCTCACGTTCGTTGATAGCGTCTACGACCATGCTGAGCGAAAAAGAGTTGGAAGAGACGGCGGAGGAGGAACTGTTTTCTAGCTGGCACAAACGTTCTTTCAGTTCGCTGTTCTCTTTGCGGAGCGCGTCCAGTTCCAAAGAGAACTTCTGCTGGTTGTCCAGCATCGAGGTGAAGAACTGAGTCTGGTTAGCGAGAACTTTCTTTAACAGGTCGGCAATCTCAATTAGGTTTGAATCAGAAACAGAAGCTTTGGGAGGCATTTCGAACAAAAGAGAACACAGGCTCGGTGTTTAGACAGAGAGGCACGGCCTTTTAGCGTTGGCCTTTTAGCGTGTGCAGCGGAGAGCGGAGAGGGCAGCCAGCCGCACGCTGGCAAGACACGCGCTATGAAAAAATATGTTTTGGTAGGATTTCATGCTTTCGTTTTTCTGTTAGTGACATTTTAGTGTCAATCAGACCAATTCGTACCGACCGTAAGCTGCTCTCTGGGAGCGTTCAGGGAAAATATTCTCAGCATAAATAGATGCGCTACATCGTCTTCTATTTAGCGCATATGGTTTTGGTACGAAAACTGTTAGCAAACTTATAATAAAATTCTTTCGATGATGAAGCGAAAAAACAGAAAATTCTTTCGGTAAATGAAACCAATGTTCTATAGGCCTAAACCAGTATCTTCAAGAAATAAATAAAGCTATTGAGAATTAATCCTGCCAAAAGCTTGATCAGTTTATCACAAAAGTTCGAACAAACGTTGCTTCTATAAAATTTTTGCGACGTTTCTATTTTTGCAACCACCAAACAGCGAGTCGTGAAGGAACATGCTGAAATCGGTAATATGGAATCGGATTCGGACTCCCAGCCTTGTACGGAAACAGCGGTTTGTGGATTCTCGATTCGGAACTCCAAACAGGACCGTAGTTCAAAATTTCGTTTGCAAATTCTGGGAGGCACACTTGGAGACCTCCTAAAGTCAAGCACTTAACGCCGTTTATGGTATCGGTACCATATATGGTCCCCCCACGTTCGGGGCCTGTGGTGGTACCATATATGGTGACGGTATCATATAAGATACAGGTACCATATATGGCCGGTCCCCCAAGCCCGATTTTTCAGCAAAATCCCCCCGGCGGATTTTTTGGGGAACCTGAAAACCCACTTTTGGGTTCCAAAGTAAAGAAAATAAATGTACAGACAGATGCACGTAAGTAGTAAGTACTTTGCTAACCGTTTTGTTTCGATTTGGAACGACCTCCTTGAACAAGTTGTAACTAAACATACTGCTGGTTCTTTTAAACAAGGTTTGCTTTGTCAATTATAGAGTGGGGTAATTATTTGCGACGTTATGCAACTGGATTATGTTGAACCGCTATGGTGGCCCACCATTGGTGGGTAAGTAGCCGGTCAATCGGCCCTGCCTACCTTTTTCTGTCCGGCCCAGTGATTGGTTGGACTGTTTGTTCTAACAACCTTATATTCGTATTAATAAAGTTAAAGTTAAAGACTGAATTTTAAGTGTAAGCTTGACCCTACAAAGACAGTCTACGCCTCATATGTAGTTGGGGAAATGGGGGATTCCCCCAGGTCCGATTTTCGGAGAAAATTTCCCCCCAGCCGGATTCTGGGGGGGGGGATTTTTTGAAACCATGTTTTGGGTTTCTAAACCTGCTGCAAACAGGGTTCCAAAAGCCCTGGTTAGGGTTTCAGACATACTTTTTTTGTATGTTTTAAAGCAAAAATACGGTTTCAAGCGGTATTTTTGCACTTCAGACAGGATTGTTACCCGATTTTTAGTCCTCAAAACCGTGTTTTGAGCCCCCAAAAAAGTCGCTGAAACCCTATTTTGGATCAGAAAAATTCCCCTCCCCCAGCCGAAAACCCAGCTACATGTATACTAAGCCTCATCCTAAGCTTGACAGGCCCTCCTAAGCCTAAATCTGTGCCTAATTCTAAACCTCAGCCCTAGCCTAAGCCAGCGCGATTGTTAGTATGGAAATGAGCTGCGCGGCACGCGGACGTGCAAATCCGGGGTTTTACTAGAACATGTCCTGTTTTTATAAATGACTTTGAATCACACCCTTCTTGCAGAGCACTTCCAGCTCCTGATTACTGAGTTGCAACTCCTGACGCAGTATTTGCTCTGTGTGTTCACCTAGCAATGGTGGACTTGAGCGAACACAGTTTCTTGAACGGCTGAATTTAACAGCTGGGCCAGTCAACCGAATGTCACCGGCCGTGGCATGTTTCATTTCCTGCACTATGCCGCTATGCGCCACCTGCAACTGACCAAGGTCTCCGTCAGTCAGCGTAGATGCTGTACAGATATTTGAATATACACTGCATAAACAAATAGATTACAAACGGCATTTCACATGTTCGCTAATGCATGTAACAGGTTTTGCACCAATCAGGTACATATTGTACATTAGTCAAAATTGGTTCAAGAATTACTTCCAGAAAAACCGGAGGGCAGAGATTATCAATCTTGATCTGGGGTGAGGAGAGACCGTCTCCGCCGCGGCCCGTACAAGTATGAGATCATACATGTACTAGGGGGTTTGAGGGTCACCCCTAGCTAGAAAGGCCAAACCACTCCCAGTCCCACACCCCACAGAAGTTTAAGGCTCCTCCCCGACCCAAAAATACATACAAGTGCTAGTAGTGGCTCCAGTACTGATAAGCTGACTCAGAAATCACTAATTTTTAGTCTAAAATTCGCTTGAAAAGCCTTTGGCAACCGAATTTGCCGTTTCCACTGCTGATGTTTAAGAGAAATCGGCGTTTTTGGAAGCCGTTTTTATCGTTTTTTGCTTGTTTGGAACCTTTGTTTTGCTTTGGAAGCTCTAAAACGCTATTTGGCAGCTTAAAAATAGCGATTTTTAGCCTCCTTTCTGAGAAAAACGTACTAAAAACGCATTTCCAGACGTTTTGGAGCTTTTTGAAATTTTAGACCCCCCTCTGGGCGAAACCCCCCTCGACCGCTCACTGACGGAAACCCCCTCTTCCGGGTCGGCCGGGACCTGTGTTACATATGTATTGAGATTGCTACTTACCCTGTTAGTTCACAGGGAGACGTGACCTACGTGACATAAATGAACAAATGGTGAATGAAATACTTGAAAACGCTCATTGAGGGTGGTTGGTACCTGAGGGTGGTCGAAAGCCTCTTCGATTGTATTTACGGGTCCACAAGGTAGATCGCTGTTGTCGAATACCGCACTCCATTCCATCAAAGAGTGTTGTGAGAACCTGAGTATGTATGTATGTATGTATGTATGTATGTATGTATGTATGTATGTATGTATGTATGTATGTATGTATGTATGTATGTATGTATGTATGTATGTAAAGAGTTTGGAAGAGTTTATCGGTAGTTACACAAACAAACTACAGGGTACCTCAAAAATGATCACATTTCTATTTACTGCCATTTAAGGAAATTTTTACCAAATAGGCTGAAATTTGGCCTATAGGTGCCAAAATTCGGGGAATTTTATGTGTTAAAGTTTGGTGCACTAGGCTTGCCTCATTCACGAGAAATTTTAAAAAAAGTGAAAGTTGTTAAATCAATAGTGAAAGCCGGTCGCCGAAAAAATGATTACATTTCTTTTCACTGCCATTTCCGCAAATTTCGACCAAATAGGCTGAAATTTGGACCATAATGTGTCAAAATTCGGGGAATTTTATGTGTTAAAGTTTTGTGCACTAGGCTTGACTAATTCGCCAGAAATTTCAAAAAAAGGTGAAAATTAGTAATTTCAATAGCGAAAGCCGGTCACCGAAAAAACGCTACATTACATTTAACTCTAACTCTAAACTCTGAACATTTAACTCTAAACTCTAACGGTAGCGTTGGAGTTCGTGCGTCAACTTTTTACACACGAATTACCCTGACCTTCTGCGTTTACACTCCAAATTTCATCCAATTCCGACAAAAATTAGGAAAGATACAGGAAAAGGAAATGTTTCCATTTTTCGGTGACCGGCTTTCACTATTGAAATTACCAAATTTCACTTTTTTTGAAATTTCTCGGGAATGAGTCAAGCCTAGTGCACCAAACTTTAACATATAAAATTCCCCGAATTTTGGCACCTATGGTCCAAATTGCAGCCTATTTGGTCAAAATTTGCGGAAATGGCAGTAAAAAGAAATGTGATCATTTTTTCGGTGACCGGCTTTCACCATTGAAATTACCAAATTTCACTTTTTTTAAATTTCTCGGGAATGAGTCAAGCCTAGTGCACCAAACTTTAACATATAAAATTCCCCGAATTTTGGCACCTATGATCCAAATTTCAGCCTATTTGTTTAAAATTTGCGGAAATGGCAGTAAAAAAAGAAATGTGATCATTTTTTGAGACACCCTGTATATACAGTGCAAATCTTTCAGTATGTAGGTAGGTAGGTAGATGTACGTAGCTAAAGCTCTCACATGCCTACAGTAGTTGCATTTTATGACGTGCTGTAAGGCGCAGCGGTTGGCCCTAACACCAACTGGGTCGTTTTTGCGAGAGGAGTACGGAAGCATTCTGTGGCCTGGGCACCGGCCTTGCGCACAGACTCCTTTTAGCTTCCTACCCGATGGTGGTACCCAATTAGCTACTTGCCATCACTGGCTTTCGGTGGCCTGGCTTGAGCTTTGTCGCATGCACAGTATGTAGTAGTAGTACTAAGTTCAACTAAGCTGTATTACCTGTTTTGAATGATCCCCAGTAACAAAGTCCTGTTCTCCACTCTCAACGCATTGCTGTTGAACCTGCTGTCGCCCAACAGACGCTCCAGCCCAGCGAGGCGACAGAACTCGGCGAACTGACTGTCATTTCCGGCTCCCACAACCATCCACCGATTATCACTTGTTCTGAATGCCTGGTAAGGAACGATGCTTTCGTGAGCGGTGCCCCATCGTCTACCAGGCACTTTTGCGTTTAGATAGTTGCTGCCTACGTTAATCAGTGTTGCAATCTGCAGTTGTAATGTCAACCACACTGCACTACCTACGTACGTACTGTTCGTACCTGTGTGGACAACAAGTTGCAGTCTATGAACTGTCCTTTGCCTGTCTGCGCTCTGTCCAGCAGCGCCGTCAGTATAGCGCCTTGTGCGTACAATCCTGTCATCATGTCAACCACGGCAACGCCAGCCTTGCAGGGCTCGCCATCCTAAAAGTCGAATACGCATGTACTGTTTATTATAATCCACAGCAAGCGAGCTACATTGAACTCTAAGCGCTCTCATCAGTATCACCGACTGCAAACATAAGCTGCTACCATAGGTCCAGTAATGTGCAAAAATCCACCAATTGCTTCAGCAATAACGTCGTAACCACCGCGACGGGACCAAGGTCCGTCTTGTCCATAGCCTAGAACTAAAGACGATAAAAGGTTGACCAAAGCAGCTTCAGTGGTTAGGCAGTGAGACCTGTAATGGAGCAGTAGATAAGCGCCGGATTGATCGAAGACAAGGATGCATAATCGAGTGCGAGTTTCTGCATGGCACCCGGCTTGAAGTTCTCCACTACAATGTCAGCGCGCGCAGCAAGCTGTCGGACAAGCGAAACACCTTGACCTCGTTTAATATCAACAACAAGACTCTTTTTGTTGCGATTGACGCACAAAAAATAGCAGCTTTGACCATTTACTAAGGGAGGTTGCCAAGAACGAGTATCATCACCAAGCACTGAAAGTCAAGATCCGTATTTTGGTGCACGAAACAAAAAGCCTGTTCTTGCCTGGACGTTCTACTTTCCAAATTTCTGCTCCTAAATCGCCCAACAGCATAGTGCAAAACGGACCAGCCAAAATTCGAGAAAAGTCCAAAATTTTAGTGCCAGCAAGCGGCGAGACCATGACTTTAGACGTCCTTTGCTTTAAAACACCGAGAATGGCCTTTAGGTTAAACTTAACAGATATTATTCATTTGCCACCTTCTTCATTCCAGGGACTATAAGATAATGCAAATTACTGCCACAGCAATTATAATAAATAAACATTCAGCACATGTGGGGCTCAGCCCAATTACCGACTACATAATATAAACCAGTTGTTGACCACTTTTACCAAAGAACATTTCGGAGAGCGTATCACAGTAGCCACGAGACAGGAAAAAATAGAAAATCGTATTGCACCGAACGTCGACACCGAAACTAAAAGATCCAGCCGGTTGCTACTCATTGACCGAGTTGTACAGAAGAATAGCACCACACACAACTAATGCACCGACAACAAAATACAGCCCCATCTGAACGTTGAACAAATAGACGGACGCCAGAAATACTAAAATTATGCTGACAGCCGAGGCAAAACTTTTCAAAAGGTTGTCGAGATGCTTCATCACCAGTGATATGTAGATTCCTCCCATGCTAAGTAGCCCTGAAACTAGCAAATGGGTCAGTGGGTGGGTGAGCAAATCCTCCAGACTTCCTCTGCTCATCCACAAACACAAATGAGTTCGTCGTGAAATTTTTGTGTTCGCCAGTTTTCGCCGAATCACTCCCGAACACCACACAAACTCAAAAATATACGATGCAAACACCACACGGACACCACCCCGAACACCTCCCAAACACCAAGCCGAACACCCCCGGGGTTCATGTTGCCGCCTTCCAGGGCGGCTCAACATACCCTCCGTCATACATGTAACAGGTCATCCGCCGAAGGGGGGAGGAGGGTTGGGGGGTGTCTGGCGCCGGCCGGGGGGGTCTGAGCTAAAATTTTGGGAGAGGGGGTCAGGCACTAAAAACGCTCAAAAATCGAAAAAAAACGCAGATTTTAGGCTAAAAATCCCCAAAAATCGCTAATTTGGGTTGAAATACAGCTAAAAGGTGCTGTTTTGCAGGTGATTTTGCAAATTTTTGTGTCTGAAATTGTAAAAACTCCCTAAAATTTGCTCAAAAAATTTCTTGCCAGAAAAGTCGGAGGGGGGGGTCGGGAAAATCGTCTCGGGAGGGGGCATCCGGGGGGGGGCCTGGCCTAAGTCGGGTGGGTGGCAGACCCCCCGGACCCCCTGTTACATGTACTGTATGCCCTCAGTGGGCCAATGTTGAGTGGACTTTAAACGCCTCAGTTGAACCTGGCTAGTCCGCAATGGCAACGCCTTCTCTCCGGGCGCGTAGCTTGTTTCTGTTGGTACATGATTGTTGGTTTCGGACTCTTGCCTAAACTGTCAGCACAACCTTCCTATGTCCGCCGCCCTGTGCAGATGGTTTAATATGCAGCCGGGCCGCTTATATCTCGCGTGTACGACAGCTGGACTCAGTGGTACAGAACGGTCAACCGCCTTACTTTTGAAGCCTGAAGATGACGCCTACTTGTTCCCGGCAGCGATTTCTTACGCTTCTTAGCCCCAAAATTACGACTTTTTGCGATTTTTGAGCCTTTTTAGTACCCAACCCCATTTCTTATGAATTTGGGCTCAGACTCCCAACCCTTCCCCATTTCGGCGGCTGATTGGGTGGTGTTCGGAGGGTGTCGCTTCGTTGATTTTGTGTTCGTGTGCTGCTCGGCCAGGTGTTCGCGAACACCTTAACTACGGGGCAAGTGTTCGCCTTGTGTTCGGCGAAATTGGCGAACGCGCTCACAGGCCTCCAAACACAGAATTATGTTCGCCTCAAAGGTGAATTCGAAAGGGTTAACCCCCACCTGCAAACCATGTGCGTGTGGCGCATACCCCAACAATTCGCGTTTTTAAACTGTTCGCGCCGAGCGAATTGGCCGCGAACTGTTCGATACACCCTGAACACAACATTAATATAAAAAATTGGCGGAACACCTTCCGAACACTTTAGAGACATTTAGGAACACTTCAGGGAGACTTTAGAGGCATTTTAGGGACGCTTTAGAGCATACATGTAACAGCTCCGGGCCGACCTGGGGGGAGGGGAGTAGGGGGGGGGGTTTTTTTCCTCAGGTGGGGGGTCGAGGGGGGGGGTTTCGCCCAGGTGGGGGTCCCAAATTTCAAAAAGCTCCAAAACGCCTAGAAATGCGTTTTTAGCACGTTTTTCTCAGTAAGGACGCTAAAAATCGCTATTTTAAGCTGCCAAATAGCGTTTTAAAGCTAAAAACAAGCAAAAAATGACAAAAAGAGCTTCCAAAAACACCGATTTTTCTTAAATATCAGCAGTGGAAACGCCAAATTCGGTTTCCAAAGGCTTTTCAAGTGAATTTTAGGCTAAAAATTAGTGATTTCTGACACAGTTTGTTAATACTGGAGCCACTACTAGTACTTGTATTTTTTGGTCAGGGGAGGGGTCCCTTAACCTGTCTCGGGGGGGGGGGGGGGGTGTGGGGGGGGGGGTTGGCCTTTCCAGCAGGGGGGGTGGGGGGGGAACCCCCCCAAACCCCCCTAGTACATGTATGCTTTAGAGACACTTTTTATGAAATGCTGCCGCATGCAAGTGACATCATACATGCAACAGGTCATCCGACGAAGGGGCGATGGGGTTGGGGGTCTACCGACGGCCGGGGTATCTGAGCTCAAATTCTAGGGAGGGGGTTGTTCACCAAAAAACGCTCAAAAATCGAAAAAAATCCCAATTATAGCTAAAAATCCTCAAAAATCGCTAATTTGGGCTCTAATACACTGAAGAGTGCTTGCACTTGCAAAGGGTTTCACTTGCAACTGCAGTCTGCGCCGCTAGACGCAGAAGTCGACTTGACGATTGCCTTATCGCTTGCAGAGCTCAAACGCTCAATTTAAGCAATTTTCGCCTCCTTCTCTTTCTTTATCTCTGTAGCTGAGCTCGCTGGCATTGCAAATCCAGTTTAGCTACAATAACGTTTGAAAATCAGGGAATCACACAAAATATTTTCAGCTAAGTGAAACTGATGTTTTAAGAACGGCAAAGCTGAAAATTGGCAGGCATCTTCTAAGTTACTCTTGGCACAAGGTTTGTGTGAAATTTGGTTGAATCCCGTTAACACAGTCACGCGCCGCCAACGATCAAACGTTCGACACTTAGCGTGGTAAATTTAATAAAAGGTAAAAAAGTAAGGCATGTTCAATGGCGTAGCTAGGAATCGAACCCAACACCTTTGGATTGCCGGTCCAGTGCTCTAACTACTATCTCTAAAGCGACCCTAAAATGGCTCAAAAGTGTCCGTAATATGTTCCTACAAATGTCTCTAAAATGTTCGGAGTGGAGTTCGTCTTGTGTTCGCCCCGCCGATTTTTTGTGTTCGTTGGGCGGTCGGATCGTCGATTTTTGTGTTCGAGTGGTGTTCGTCTGGTGTTCGGGGATATTTCGGCGAAAACTGGTGAACACAAAAATTTCATCACGAACTCATTTGTTCAATTCGTGGGCGGAATCTGTGCAAAATGACAAAGGTGGATCAGGTGAATTCGAAAGGGCTAAGGGAGCAGCTTAGTTGCAGTATTATTACGCATTTATTTACAGACCTGGACTATTCAAATACATGGTATTTGAAAAACTACCGGGTGGCCCATTTATCTATCGCTGATTTCATTTGGCTCTAATTTTACTGTTTTGCAACCAATCTGGCTCATACTTTATTTAGGACAACAACAACAAATCCAAATTTTATCGCCGAAAAAAATTACAAAAATCTGTCCAGTAAATGTCACTAGTCATCAACGCAGATTTTGTTCTTTCTGTGTTTTCTGATTTTTTTGTTTTGTCTTGATGGCGGTGTGAGTGGTGACCACCACTGCTACTGGGCTCCCAGTAACCGCAATGGATGGTCGAGCAACGCCTTTACTCCCCCGCCCCACCGTTTGGGCTGCCATCTGGCAAGGCGGGGCCGTTCTTTTTTATGAAAATGTGAACAGCGAGCGCTATCTGGTTATGCTGCGTGAACAGTTCTGGCCTGCAGTGGTCGACGGTGGCATGGACGAAGAGGTGATTTTCACGCAGGATGGAGCGCCACCCCACTGGGGCCGGCAGTTGCGCAACTGGCTGAACTTTCCAGACCGGTGGATGGGCAGAGGTTGGCCGAATAAGCCGTGGCCAGCGCGTTCTCCCGATCTCTCCCTTGCGATTTCTTCCCATGGGGCTTTGTCAAGTCGAAAGTGTACACAACGCGCCCAGCGGAAATTCCAGAACTCAACCAGCGCACGCATCAAGGACGCTTTTGGTGAGATCACCGTCGAAATGCGGCAAAAAACCATGCTGGCATAACGCGATCGCCTTCAAAAACTGATTGAAATTGACGGCGGTCAAGTGGAAGTGCAAAACTAGTGATTTACTGGACAGATTTTCGTAATCTTTTCAGGGATAAAATTTTAAGGATTTGCCTATGTTGTCCTAAAGTATGAGTCAGATTGGTTGCAAAAGAGTAAAATTAGAGCCAAGTGAAACCAGCCATAGATAAATGGGCCACTCTGTACTTTACGGTCAGAACAGAACAGTGTAAATTAAGGTCGATCAGTGTAAAAATGATAAAAAAGGTGATTACGTAATATTTGTACGCGTCAAAGACTAAACTAGATGGGTGTTGGTTGGACAGACAGATAAAACAACTGACCAACAATAATCAGCACTTTGTAGTCGTAACCATGAAAAAATCCCAGCTCTCGAATTGCATTAGATTGGGAGAGAAGACAGCCGAGACCGGCACTAACCATGCCACACGAGTACATCTGCAGGTTGCGAATCCAGAACGGGGTGTCAGTGCCGTCCTTCAGCATTTTCTCGAAATACACACCTGCAACATGCTGCACCTGACTGACACAGACTGAATACCACAACAAACACGTGCATGAAAAAAGATCGTCAGCAGAAAGACACAATTGAATAAATCACAGTTGTCTCAGAAGTCAGTCTAATTACGTAAACAGCCATTCGTTGCTTGGGCGTTTGGAACCACCAATCTTATTCCACTATTATGGTCCAGAAATTTAAAAACTCCTTAAAATGCCAGCGGTGCTTATTTTGTCATAATAAATTTTCTGTTCATAACTACAGCACACAAAAAATGACAAAAATTCCTACAGTTGGTTCCGAGCAAAATGGCTTCGCAACGGTCAGAAACTGGGAATTTCGGCATCAATGATAAAACCCCATAACAATCAGCTAGAACTTTAATCAGATTTTTGCACATCGAGTTTTTGTGGGTTACCATATGGATACGACACTAGACTCAAGGTGTTAGGCTGTATAACAAGAAAAGAGACGAACCAGCGAATCCGGCAGTGACGCAGGTAATCAGGACACTGACCAATCCCAGCAGATAGTTGTCGCCGGGACGGTTCTCTCTGGAGGCGGCCTGCAACTGTACCAAGGCGACGCCCAGGAACAAGAGACTAATGGAGACCCAACGAGTAGGCGAGTAATGTCTGCCCAACATAAGAACCATGAAGACAGCGGTGGTGACCACTTTCAGCTGCGTGGTCACCTGGTACACACTGGGGTCGAGGTTGGAGAGCGCCACAAAGTCGAGGTTGTTCTGAACGGCGTAGACCAACGACGGCACGCTCATCTTGGCCAGCTCCCTCGGCTTGGCCACAAAATCGGCCATCAACGTGTCTCTGGCACGACCGAAGCGGAGACCGTGACTGATCCAGAGGCAGATCAGCGAGGCGACCAGTTTGGTGCACTCACTGAGGAAGACCACCGTGCTCGCCAAATACAACTGGTCCTGCGACACGGTGGTGCGGGTGTAGCGCAGCAGAAGTGTGTAGCTGGTCCATATCAGAGTCATCGACACTATCACGTACGACTTGAACGCCAAATCTCTGGCTGACCACCCAGCTTTCTCTCGGCTCACGTAAGGAAGCATCGTCACAAGACCATTTGACTTTTGTAGGCGCATCACCTTTTCTTAATCTATCGGCTTCTTACGACAGCGCCAGTCCATAGCACAAATGAAATGAATATTGGCTATAACCGAATGAGTACGGTTGGTACAGATCCGGAACTTCCAAATTCCCAAACTTTTCCCTGACCAAAGTAAGAAAATTCCTGACTTTTCAGAAACAAACTCAAAAACCAACAAAACAAGTTTTCATTTGATTTCAGTGATTTCCAAGCAGCTACAGTACAACGAACAAACCGAAAATAGTGGCGCACAAACAAACTAATTTCGAAACAAGTCTGTTTGTTGGGCTGTGGCCGAAACTAACCGAACCGATAACCGACCGAATCAAATCAAAATTCGGGGGACCGGGGGGACGGCAAACCCAAACACGAGCGGGCGGGGTGCGGTGCGACTGCGAGCAGTGCGAGCCGTACCGTAACCCAAACTGCGCCGTATCGCTCAGAATCTGCGCCAAATTCAAATCGCTAAAGTACTGGCACCCTCCTTCACGTCTCCAGGTCTATCATTCATTGCATCCCAGATCGTGCACAACTTTGACCGTGCGGCCGCCACTCATGGTTCGCGCACCATTGATGATCAGCGATGTGTATCCGAAAAATCGGCCGATTTAGTTGTGAAAATCAGTGAAACTGACGATTTTCCTCCACAACAAGCACCTATCGGGCAGTCAGTTAGCGCGCACTGTGGGAGGCACTAAATAATAATCGATGGCGTGCCGAGCTTCAGCATTGCAGTGCGCCACTGCTCAGATTGCAACGATTTCAGCTCTTCAAGCTGTGATACTTTTCAATGTTCTTTTCTTCTAGCACGCATATCTCTTTTGGCCAACTCCGAATCGTCATTCCGAAATACTCTCGTTAGAGTCTGCCGAATCGGTTATGGAAATCAGTGGAACTGACAATTTTCCTTCAGATTGCAACCATTTCAACTCTTGAAATTTGTAACCCACCAAAATGCATATCCCTAATTTTCTTTGTTCGCAATTTTTTACTCCGTGTATTTATGTCGCGCTATATTTGCCTGCCCCTAAATTTTTTGTCCTTTGGAAATTTTGCCTTCTGAAACTTTTGGCTGGTTTTCTTTTCACCCTGGTTTTTTATGGTCAAGATTCTACATGAGCGCCGGCACAGTTGGTGTAGTGGTTTAGGCCGCATTGCCTGGCCACTGTGCTCGACGTCGTGCGCTCATCCTCAGCTGGTTACAGCGAGTAGGTAAAATGGGAACCAATTGTGTCTGCCATTGCACCGAAGCCGCTCCAATAGCATGCCACGTTGGAAAAGAAGATCAATGACGCCAGGGGCTGTCTGAGAAACCAGCAACAAGGCCAATACCGGTTTAGTGCCCTGGATGGGAGGCCGTTGGGAGCTGTCAGCAAGCACCATGACGTTAGCGCCCAACAACATGGCTAGAGTGGCTGGCAGTGATAGAAGGGAAACGTCCGAGATGGCGAACCCGGGGGTTGCGCAATGGATCACCACATAGATCTGAGCGTAGGGCCGTAAGGTCCCCCCGCACATCGGATCGGATCTACAAAGAGCGGACAAGACCGAAAAATGCAGGGCGAAAAAATGTCAGACAAAAAAGATTGTAGAGGTAAAAATTTTAGTGTGTTGAAATTTTAGGGTTGTAAATAAAGGTTCCTGAAAAATGCAGGGCGCCAAATATTAAGGACAAAAACAATTTTAGAGGGTACAAATTTGGAAGGGGTAAAAATTTTAGGGGCGTACGCCGGAAAACAGGGGAGGTGTACATCGAAGAATTGACGGTACAGTTGGTAGTTTAGACCTCCAAGTCGGTGTGCGCGTGCTAAGTCTAAGCCTAAGCCTATGGGCCCTACGCACGTTCATCCACTCGGCGGGACAAGTTCTTGTCGCAGAGTTGGTTATCGGCACAAAGCCCAACCCAGGCCACCGAACGCTGCTGATGGCTAGAAGGTAAATGGGGACCAACTGGAGCTGCCATTGCACCTAAGCTACAATAGCAACCACGCATGTGTTGGAACAAACGGAAACGGATCAGCTACCACTGAGTACTGTTGCTAAGTAAATTATAATTTTAATTTTAATTATATTTTTTAGAAATTTACTAATACAAGTAAATTATTTGGTAAGTAAATTATAATTAAATTAAATTTCTACGAAAATAGGGAAAGTTAATTATAATTATAATTTGTAAATTATACTTACCAAAAATATTTTACTTAATTTACTTAAAATATACTTAATTTACTTACACACGCCTAGCTATTGCTGAACTTTTCAGGCAGCATGATAGTGCTGCGTGAGTGTCTGCTTTCAGTATCTATACCTTTCAATTACAAGCCATACTTACAGTACAATTTTCCGCCCGCCCATCCACCGCCTTTCGTCTTTGCGCTTGTTTCTCTTAATCTCCCATGAAACAAACTACTCCAATTTATCCGCCAAGCTAAGAGTGGATATTAGGTACTTTTCAGCCAGTTTTGCAATGCTATAGCATATGTTCAGTCTCACAGGCATTGTCTGTTGTAGATGCAAGCCGAAACTGACTGCAAAGCCTCTTGAGGTTGAGGTTCTAACTACTTCTGACCAACTGTCATATTACTGTTGACAGACATGGGCTATCATTTCGGCTGAGGGGTGATAAATTTTCAAATTGTGACGGGGCTGGCTGGAGGGTGCAGCGGCGGGTGATAGGGTTGAGAGATGGTAAGCCAAAAAGTCCGATTTTTCGCTAGAATTATGGTTTTTTTGGCTTATTTTTGTTTAAGTAGGTTAAAATAAGCTAATCTGAGCTAATTCACACCTAGCACACTTTTATCATAATATTCTTCCAAAAAATCCTGAAGGAGGTAGCGGCAGCCTGAGAGGCGGTACGTCAGACCCTGAGGCGGGTAAACCCCCTCGCCCTCAGCGCCCTTTGTCCATGTCTCTTTTCGACTTAACCTGTAACACCCTCGTTTAGTTTTCATTCTATTATAGAACTGTTATAGCATCCTTTCTTAGATGGAAGCACAGCTGAAGGTGTTAGACGCCAAAATCAGGCCTATTTTAAATATACTTATTGTACTTAATTTAATTAAATGTGGTAAGTAAATTATAATTAAATTAAATTTCTCTCAGATATGGTAAGTAAATTTTAATTTAATTATATTTCTCTGGGCATGTGATAAGTAAATTATAATTTAATTATATTTAAAATAAATTTACTTAGCAACAGTACCACTGAGAGCCGCTCAGCTGCATGCTCGAAGTTGTGCATGATCTGGAAGGCAATGAATGGTAGACATGGAGACTTGAAGCAGAGTTCCAGTACTTTAGCAGTTTGAATGTGGCGCAAATTCTAAGCGTTGCAGCGCCGTTTGGGTTACGGTGTGTGCGGCTCGCACACTCGCACTGCTCGTACAGATTAGGGTTTGCTTGGGGGACCGTATTGTAAAAAATGCGATGGTGGGTTTAAACTACGGCTTTAGTTTTCAGGTCATAAAATCAGAACGGGTTAGAATTTTGGCACCAAACTTGCAAAATATGTGCCAGTTGTCACAGGAATAAATCCATGAATGAACATTTCAGCCAAATGGATAAAGAACTGACCGAGAACGAATCGTTTGAGTAAAGTTGGAAAAAGGACGTGGACATTTTTTGGCCTATTCTGTATCATCTCAGCTGTTGTCTTGTAATAATTACACACAGAAGCGTCCAGTGGCGTATCCAGGGGGGTGTAGGGTGGGTACACCCCCATTTGCGGTGGAGGAAGGAAGAGAAAGTCTGTCAAAAATTAGCGAAACTAATGAATTAAGTACCAAAACTGTCTATTTTGTGCTCAGAATGCCTTTTAAATGCGTTTTTGAAGGCTAAATTTTCAAAATTTTCTCGCCCTGGTCGGGCAGAAGCCCAACCAGGCCACTTTAAACTACTAAAACTTGTAATTTTTTTTGAATTTTAAGCCTGGAATGTGTTTTAGACGCGTTTTTGAAGGCAAATTTTGCTAAATTTTCTAACCCTGGTTGGGTAGCGGCCCAACCAGGGACTTTCAAAATTTTACACCCCCTCCCTTTCCGAAATCCTGGATACGCCACTGGAAGCGTCTAATGAGTGAAGTGATACTGTATCATTGTGAAACACTTGCTCAGGTCAAATCTCAAGATCATTGAGAATGGCAACACTTTTGTCACTGGTGATTTGAAAATTATGAAAAAGCCGTATCGATGTATCGTATCGAAAATCGATGTATAACAGACGTTCAACTCAAAGAATTTCGTCTAAAAATACACGCTACACCTTCAAAACCGGGAATATACACGTCCTTTTTGTCTTCTGCACTTCCGATGCTCCGACCGACCCCCACCGTAATAAAATATCCGACCCCCACCGTAATAAAATATCCGACCCCCACCGTAATAAGTAGTAATGATTTAGCGAACCCTATTCTCCCCTTAGGCCATAACGTAATTTTTGGACGGCCCATGAGAAACAAATAAATTATGTACTAAAACTACTATTTTACGCTCACAAAGAATGCCTTTTACCATATATCAGAAGCCTAAAATATTAAAATTTTTCTTACCCTGGTTGTGCAGAGGCCCAATCAGCCCAAATGTTATTATTATTATCTATCTATTATTATTATTCTTATTATTATCTTAAACACGCATCGCACGCAAACTCGGCATCTACGGTATAGCTGCTGGTGATACCATGCATACAAGTGTCAGCCTGGCCAGTCTGTACTGTACGCCATAGTGCTGCACCTAGCCACGCTCTCTAATTGATAAACATGCGTATGTCACAGCTACAATACAGTATATTCAGTAAAGACAGGTTCACTACAGTAGTTGGATGGACATGTAAAACACGATAAATAGCGATAGATCAGTCTCGGGATGGCATCGTATGGAGTGTTCGGAAGGCTGCCTCCTCCAAAGATTCTCTGTGTTCCGGGTGGGCAATTTTGATCATTTCGAATGCTCGTTGTCTTAGGTTTTTGCCTCTCAGTTGAGCGATTCCGTATTCCGTCACCAGATAGTTTATCTCCGCTCTTGTAGTGACAACTCCAGATCCTGAAAAGCACAAGCCATACTATAGCAACGAAGATGCCTTTACCTTTTCTGAGGACGGGTACAATTTTCGAGGCCCCATTTTTTGTGGTCGAGGTGAGTGCAAAAATAGCACGGCCTGCACCATCGCTACACAGATTTGCAGCTCTGACGAAATCAACTTGGCCGCCGAAACCTACAGCACAGTACGTGTAAGTGAAATGCAGCCAACGTCCAACTGACTCAGACTCAACTCACCTCCATAGAATTCGTTGGCGACAGAGTCGGCGCACACTTGTCCTGTGATGTCAGCCTCAATACAACTATGAATGGATGTAAGTTTTGGATTTAGGCGAATAACAGCAGTATCATTGTTGTACTCGACGGCACACAGCACTGAAACGTTTTTACGCACAGTACTGAACAAATACGTACAGTTTGCATACGGAATAGAGGATTGTCGTCAATGTACTGGTACAACTGCTGCGTGCCAGCACACATCGTAGCTGAAACTTTGCCCGAGAACACTGTCTTTCTAAATACAGAGCACATGTCTACTGAATGCACAGTCTGATGTGCAGCGTGCCTGCTGTTGGTGACGACATTGTTTTCAATTAGATCGATTACGTAGTCTCCGAATATCTCCGTGTGTATACCGAGCTCTCGATGTTCTTTCAGTTTGGCAGTCACCGCCAGAGGCGCAACTCCCATTCCGATTTGTAGAGTGGCACCGTCCTCCACCAAATTCTCGGCTACCAATTGGCCCACTTTTTCCAGACGATCATCCAACTGAGCGGGTACGACCTACGTACAATCACAATAGATACGTACGTGCTTACAAGTGGCAAATTGTGTACTTCAGGCAACGAAAAACAGTCGTAGACCAGCGAGTTGAAATGAGATTCGTGAATTATTCCATCGCCGAAAGTGCGAGGCATGTTTGGATTGCAGAGTCCGATTATGTGTTTAGCCGTGCAAAGCGCAGCTCTGGTGCAGTCAACGTTAGTGCCCAGTGAACAGTAGCCTAATAATCAGTTGGTGAGAAGGCCATACAAACTTCTCCTCAGTAGTACCCTGGTGATCCGGCACAGACACCTGAATGATAGCGAAGTCAAGTGGAATCAAGCCTTTCCGAAATACGATTGGTATTTCCGACGAAAAAACTGCCGTGTAGTCGGCACGGCCATCGTTGACAACTTCACGCATTGTCTCGTTTATATGGAAACAGGTTGAACGGATCACATCTGAATGGAATGTTTAACTTCTTCAACAGCTTCAAAAATTGATCACCTTTGAATTCAGGGGCCGTCCAAGGGGTCTCACCCAACGTGTGCAAATGGTAAAGACGCAGGTTGTTGATTTTGTTTCCGACACAGTGCTCAACTAACGCCTTCAGCAAAGGGGTTGGCGTAGCCGCACCTCCGTGCACAAAAATTCGGTTTCCAGACTTTATTATTCTAAAAGGCAGTATAATTCAGTGCAGATCATTTGTGACTTACTCGACCACCTGTTCTGGTGACTTCCAAACTGGGAACCTGCCTGGCAGTGGATGGAACGGTTCCAAGGTGTATGTCTGGTACTGTCGCGCCAATACTCTACTCACACCACCAAACAATCGGTGCAGCATGCCCACAACACCATCAAACTGCAAGAGCAGTGAATCAATTTATAAAATTATTGTATGTTGATGCAGTTAAATTTCTCAAAACATACAATAATTTCTACACGATGATTCACTGGTATACATTATTGGAATGACGACTGGTTGTGGACGATTATTTGGGGCACTCATCAATTATTTGAGGTTCCACATTGCCTACAGCTCAAGCAGGGCACGAAGAACATGCAGTGTTTGGGCAGTTGTTATAAACCTTACATTGTTATATATGGAGTGCATTCTAAATTCGCAGAATTTCTGAAATTCCGTGTGTGATTGTATAGTCACACGAATTTGCCAATGGATTCGGAGCCGACGGAATTTCAATAACGGCCTTTACGAATCCAGCGTCCAAATTTCTTACGCGAATCAAGGGGAGCGCGACAGCGCTCTACCGCGTCGAGTTCGGCGGCGGATGATATTATATACGAGTTTTATGCTTCTTTAGTTTACTATTTTCAGTTTCACAAACAATTACTCAGTTTCATTCAAAGTTTTCCATGATGGACTTCCGAATTGTGCGTTTTGAAAGGAATTACAGCTGAAAATGGAATTGGAGCCGCAAAGCGAAGATAGTTTGAAACTTTTGCATTGAATAAGCATTCTACTTTTACGTTCTATGTACTTGGTGCTTCCAACGAGTTAGTACCAATTACATTGTATCGATAAAATACGCGACCTGGAGGTTTTAGCGAATAACTTTTTATGGAGGCGTTAGAGCGACTTGCGTCTCAGATCAAAGTTGTCGACAAGATCAAGTTCCAGGCTGGGGTAAATCCTAATCTGCGCTACGTTCACTTCAAATTGCGTTACAGAAAAAACGATCTTTTCTCCTAATTGCGATGAAAATGAGATAGATGACTGCAGAATTCGTATCTAGAGTTTTTGCGGAGTTCATTGATGCTTTTACCACATTTCTAGTCAAACCGTTCCATAGATAGTCATTTCACGTAAAAAGGAAACAGGCAGACCGATGGATTTGGCTGAAACTATCTGAATGTGGTATTCATGAACGCCAGAATCGCTTCTGCGTTCATCGCTATCCTGAACACTTGACTGTCATATGTGATAGATCAGTCCAATACCAATTCTAAGCACACGCAATCAATTTTTAGTGTTAGAGAACGTCTACAGTACAGCAGCACTGCTACTCCTGACACGAAAATTTGGGAAATTTGTGTTTTGAGTACAAACCCGGTTCTCTTGCAGCTGCACCACCCCTTATTTGAAGCCGAATTACGGGATCAGGGTCAAGTTTTCAGGGTCGGGAAGTATCAGAATGATTCCGGCGGACATGAATACACATTCAGAAAGTTTCAGCCAATTCCATTGGTCTGTCTGTTGCCCCTTTTATGTGGAATTGACAAAAAACGCCGGTTTTCGGAATTTTTGCAAAATTTGACTGGCCATACCTCTGAAACCGTTTGACCTAGAAACGTCGTAAAAGCATCAATGAATTCCACAAAGACCTGAATTCTGCAGTCATCTCATTTCATCGCACTTAAGGGAAAAGTTCATTTTTAGCGCAATTTAGTGTTTGGACTGAACGTAGCGCAGATCAGGATTTACCCCAGAAAGGAACTTGACATAATCGACAACTTTGATCTGAGGCCGAAGTCGCTCCGATGCCTCCATAAAAAGTTATTCGCAAAAAACCACCAGATCGCTTATTTTATGGACAGACTGTAATTGGTGTGTTGCGTATAGTGCGCAATCCATTAAGGAAACGTCACTATTTGTTTTGTTATTTGTATTGCTGGTGGTTGTTGTTTAGAGCAGAGATTATGACAAGTACGGATTCAATAAAGACAGCCATTCGAAACGAGGTCACCACTAGTCAGCTTGAACTTTCCGATTACTCCGATTACTCAACCTCCTACACCAAGTACCCCATCTGGTCAACGGACGACCATATGACTACATCGGTCTACTCGACAGACAATAGCTACACGGCCAACATCGAAGAGCACCTGCCACCGGTCTCTGCAAACCCGTTGCCAGTCTTTGAACGCGTAGACGAGCCAACCTCAGCAGGTGTAGATGATGTGGTCGAGGCGACGCAACTTGCCACCCCTGCAGCTTCGAAGACTCTGGATGAACGGCCACAACACAACCACCGAACCAGTGACACCGATTTGACTGAAACGACCAGTTCGCAAGCCACAGCAACCGGTCGCACTGCCGCAGTACAAGCAGACCTCACGGCCACCACCACCACCATCACGGAAACGGACACAGTCAAGACACCGGTGCACGCGCTATGTTCCACCCCACGATTCAGTGTCAAAACGCCGATACCTTGTTCCACGCCACGCTTGAGTGTCAAAACGTCGATTGGTTGTTCCACGCCACGCTTGAGTGTCAAAACGCCGATACCTTGTGGCACACCACGATTGAGTGTGAAAACGTCGACTGCTTGTTCCACGCCACGCTTGAGTGTCAAAAGAAGAGAATCGGCGCTTTTGCCAACTCCACTAACTGCGCGGTCACCGGTCCCCGCGCCGGCAGTCGGACAAACAGCCTGGCGGCAGCCTTCAGTGCTCAGTAGACAGAACATCAAATCGGTGACACTACCCGGAACGACTTCAGGCCTGCAGCTGAGAAGATTACCTGACTCTTCGACACAGACACAGACACAGACACAAGGACGGGTGTTTCTGGTGAGAGCAGCTGAGAGCACTAACAAACTGTTTCCGAACTGGGTCAAGAAAGTGAACATGTCTTTAGACAAACTGAACAGATTCGAATCGTTCGACTTGGTCAGCATTGCTTCTTCTCACTCTGTTCACAGTTCTGTTCCTTCAGAACCAACCGGTGATCATAATGGAAAGACCGGGCGGCGTTCGAGAGTACGCGGCCGATCCGCCAATCACAGAAATGGGTCGCGTCACCGCCGGTCTGCTGGCAGAAGGTCTGAGACGAGCCAGGATTAGATTCGACCGTGTGTTCGTGTCTCCGGCACTGCGTTGTGTGCAGACAGTAGAGGTGCTTTGCACTGGCAGTGGCAACCAGGTAGAGATGTGCGTTGAGCCGGGCCTGTTCGAGTCTCTCAGTGAGTACGGCCAAACCGGCCTTCCTCAGTTTCTGTCTCCGGCACAGCTGAAGCAAGTCGGCTATTCGGTGAGTGTGTCGGAGGAGCCGTTGTGCAGTGTGCAGCAGTTGGAGCTGTTGAGGGAGGCCGAGCTGACGCCGTTGCACACCTACGGCCGCCTGATCCAGGTCACCGCCAAGCTGATGGAGTGCAAGTGTGACCTAGACGACCAAGTATTGGTGGTGGGGCACGGAGTGACTGTAGACGCCATCGGTCGGTGTCTGCTGGGGCTGGGCGTGGAGGAAGGTGCCATGCGACCGGCCGATCTGCGTCGACTGGGGCTGCACTACCCTTACTGCTGCATGCTGGCCTTGGAACACGCGCGCTCTCGCAACCACTGGTCTCTTCTATCTGATGTCTCGCCCAAACTCTCTTATCTCGACTTTTCATCCGCCCCAAACTACCACTACCTTAAACGAGTCTGATCGGACTACTGAGAGAGTGAACAGTGTATTTAAATTTACGAATAAACCTTCATTGTATGTCCTCTTTGCGTTTGGGTTGTGTTCAGATAAAAGTTCTTCTTCTGCATGTATTTTGTCAGCAGCGTAATAATTTAGGAACAAATTCTGAAAAATTAGCCTCCAGAAACGCTTTTAAAAATATAACTTTTCTGGGTGGGGCAATG
Organism: Sabatieria punctata; assembly: GCA_030248155.1. Classification (NCBI taxonomy): domain Eukaryota; kingdom Metazoa; phylum Nematoda; class Chromadorea; order Araeolaimida; family Comesomatidae; genus Sabatieria; species Sabatieria punctata. Next base: position 114,577 of record JASANB010004098.1, read on the forward strand.
GTGCAGAAGCGATCTCTCTTTTTGCCAAATTCTGCGATGTGAAGATATAAGATTGTTGTTCACTATCACTCGGCGTAAGAATACAACAAAGATAGATCACTGTTTCATATGTAAATGATTTTTTGTCAAATTTACTTTTAAAAAGGCCATGATCCTGGGATTTAGACGAAAGTTCGCATAGGTACGATTAATCGATAGCAAATTCGAATATCTACCCATATCCGGTTGGTTGGCGCAGACCATACTCCAATTGGAGTAGTTCTGTGGCGGTTCCCGATTTGTGAATTTTGAAAAATTTTTCGGAACCGCCGCTTCGTCTCAGGGGTGGGACTGAATTTCGAATGTCTAAATTCAACACCTCCCATTTTGGCTGGCTGCCAACTTTGAACGAAACCTATCCAAAAGTGGAACGTACAGGGTGTCTCAAAAAATGATCACATTTCTTTTTACTGCCACTTCCGCAAATTTTGACCAAATAGGCTGAAATTTGGATCATAGGTGCCAAAACTCGGGCAATTTTATGTGTTAAAGTTTGGTGCACTAGGCTTGACTCATTCCCGAGAAATTTCAAAAAAAGTGAAATTTGTTAAATCAATAGTGAAAGCCGGTCACCGAAAAAATGATCACATTTCTTTTCACTGCCATTTCCGCAAATTTTGACCAAATAGGCTGAAATGTGGACCATAGGTGCCCAAACTCGGGCAATTTTATGTGTTAAAATTTGGAGCACTGGGCTTAACCAATTCTCGAGAAATTTCAAAAAAAGTGAAATTTGGTAATTTCAATACCAAAAGCCGGTCACCGAAAAAACGTTACATTACATTATCGCCTAAACTCTAACGATAGCGTTGGAGGTCATGCGTCAACTTTTTACACACGAATTACCCTGAACTTCTGCGTTTACACTCCAAATTTCATCCAATTCCGTCAAAAATTAGAAAAGATGTAGGAAAAGGAAATGTTTCCATTTTTCGGTGACCGCCTTTCACTATTGAAATTACCAAATTTCACTTTTTTTGAAATTTCTCGGGAATGAGTCAAGCCTAGTGCACCAAACTTTAACATATAAAATTCCCCGAATTTTGGCACCTATGGTCCAAATTGCAGCCTATTTGGTCAAAATTTGCGGAAATGGCAGTAAAAAGAAATGTGATCATTTTTTTGAGACACCCTGTAGATGGTTTCAGAAATCAGCATTCGTTCAGTAAGCGAACCTAATCGTCTTCACAGCAAAAAACCCTTTCCGATACGGCAGATAAAACGAGAAAGCCAAGCACAGAAGCCAAATTCTAACTCCGCCCATGACGGTGGACCGCCAGCGCTACTTCGTAAAATTTTACGAAAATAGAATTCGGAACCGGCGCTCACTTTACGAATTTTGCCGGCGGTTCCCCATTTGTGAAGAATTTGGTCTGGCGAAAGGAGATATGCTCCTGGCCAGACATACAAATTGTATCTCTCGGCGAACTACATTGTAGAATGCTCCAATTGTTTCAGTAATTAGGTGTTGCGACTGTGTATTTTCCATTTTTTCCTGTTTTAATTAGTTGTTCAAGGATGATTGAAAGTAAATGCGCAGGAATATAGTACATCTAAGGCAGGCCTACCCACACGGTGTAGCCAAAGTGAGCGAAATCCTCTTCGAGCAGGTTTGTGGTTGCCTTGGTCGAAGTTAAGGATGTAGCATGGATGCAGGGATACTTGGGAGTAGGCGTCAATCAGCACATGCCAATTCTGCCCCATGAAGTTGATGGTGTGATCAAGATGAACAAGCTTCTCTGGGAGCATCCATAGATGGATTGAATTTTTTGAAAAATTAGCTTTAAAAACGCAGTTCATAAAAGCATTCTGTGCATAAAATAAACAGGTACAGGTAATAATTTATTCATTTCCCTTATTTTGCCTAATTTTCCTTCCTACTTCCTAGCTTTTGGATTACGTACAGTCTAGCAAAGGCTCCGAAACCTACTTAGTATGACTTGGTAAGTGTGTTACAGTGTGACCGAAAGATGTGCGATCGCCAAATGTTTTGCGTGGTAATTTTAAACAGCGCTATGTACAGTAGTAAGTAAAACAGAAATTTCGCAATTGACAATGAATTCCATAAACAGTATAAAAAGGTGTTGTGCGTAGAGTAAACCCATTGTTTGTTTTACTGTTGTGTCTTCAAGAGATGAGTGGCGATGAGGACAAGTGGGCGTTTGTGCCGATCGGGGCGCCGTTTCCGGACGATCCGTTGCGCGTGGCCGGTCACCAGAACATGTACGTGGCACTGTGGTACAAGCACGGCAAGCCGGTGTGTGGCAGGGCCTGGAACAACAACGGTGTGGTGGAGTGCAGTTTCCCCTACAACGACAAGGAGCTGACTGGCAAACGCGACTTGGGCGGGGACATCCAGATTCTGACGTACAAAGGCGTGCCATACGAAACGTTCCCCATTCTGGGCTACTGGTACGACTGGGTGCGGTACAGTCAGCGGAAACAAACACATCTCAAGCTGGTGCACTGCGGCGACTGCACACCGACTCTGATGAAGGACAGCACTGGCAAGGAATTGGTGGGCAACTACAACATGTCAACTGACGTATCATCGATCAGCTATGACAAAAAGGAAGTGAAGAAGGCGGGGAAGAATGAGAACTTGCTTGTCTTGTGCAGAAACTACCGCTCACCATTGGCTGCGCCTGCGCTGGCATCGAAAGGGCCGTGCAAGGGCTGTTCTGCCGGTCTGGGAGAGGAGGTCGGAAGTGGTGTGGGCACCTGTTCAAAGTGCAAAGCGTGCAGATGTTGCGGAACCAAAGACAGTGCAACGGTCGAGTGTGGCACTTGCTCGGCGTGCAAAGCGTGTGGCGCCGGGTGCAGTGGAACAGAAGCTGGATCAGGGCCGTGTGGGGCGTGCGGTGACGACAATGGCGGATGTGGCATGTGTGCCGCTTGCAAGAAGTGTGGAGCCAGAGCTTGCAGAGGCTGCGGGTTGAAGGCAGGAGAGAAGGGCGCAGGGCCAGGAGCAGGCTGTTGTCGAGGCTGCAAAGTGTGCAGAGCGTGTGGGAACGGAGACATCAAGGTGGGCAAGTGTGTCGCCTGCGGCTCGACAGCAGGGTCGTGTGCTGGCTGTGAATCGTGCAGAGCTTGTGGGGAGGGAACCAGAGTGGGCGCCGGATCGAAGCTCTGGTACGGACAGTGGGTGGCCGCTCAGATCAGGGAGGACCAGTGGCGCGACGTGAAGGAAGGGGATCCGTTTCCGACCTCAGCAGTGCTTGCGCTGGACCGACCACTCAACACGGCCGCCGGCCCTGAGCAACAGTACGTGGGCTTGTGGTACAAACACGGAGAGCCTGTGATGGGTCGAATCACTAACAGCAATGGACGAATCGCCGCCAACTTCGCAGCTTTCAATGTGGAACACTCGTCAGGACTTGGATCTATGCAGGCAAGGCAAATGTGCTTTGGTTACAGTCTATGTAGGTGTCTGTTTAGGTGCTGGTTAATCTACCGAAGGAATTGGCCGGGTTCACTTACAGTTGGCAGCCGTACAGTTCAGCTACCGCAGGTGTGGGAGGCTGGGGACCGGTCAAGGTGGGCGATGTGTCTCCGTGCGTCATCAAATCGAAGGAAGGGCACGAGCGGCTGGGACGCGTCTTTGTGCACGAGGAGAAGGCGACGGTGGGTCACGGCGGCAAGGAAGAGGTCTACACTGGTGTTGCTGTGCGTCAGTTCATGGTGCTCAGCCGAAAGTAACTTTGCTCTACTCGTCTTCCGCTCCAAATAAATGAATGTTGTCGATACTAATGCATTGTTTTTTCTGTCTGTCTGTGTAAAGCAGTAAAGCATTGTAGTCCGTTGAGTGCAAATTCTATTGCTTCTAAGCAAACTATTTAAGAGCCGGTTTTTCTAAGGGTTGACTCCCGGACAAATCTCAACATTATGTCTCCGATTTGGCTAAAATTTTGAATTTTGGTTTAAATTAACCTAAAAAGATGTTTTATCACCTTCCCGGTCGTTTTTGTGACACTCAATTTTTCGACCCACCCTCAGTTCTCGGCTTATAACTCTGGAACTACTGAACGTAGAAACTTGCAGATTGCATATTTATAATCACATGAGCGTTCTCTTTCAAACGGTATCCTACATGACCGAATTCGAGACAAAAATTTTTTTGAACCCCTTCTGGGCCAAATTTAGTCCACCGCTATTTTATTTCACAAAAATGAGCCAAAAACCTTGATTTTAGCTAAAAATCGGACTTTTTGACTTACTGTACCATCCCCTCAACCCCCCTCATGCGCTCTCCCACCCCCATCAGCCCCATCAGGAATCGAAAATTCTACTCCTCCCCATCACCCGAAATGCTAGCCCATGTCTGCCTACAACAATTTCAGAATCAAGATTTATGTATTTATTACTGAACATAATGTGTCCACTTCTTGGTTATGAATTGGCATAAAATGGCAAATGCTACTGTTGTAAGCTGAGTTGCGCTAAGCTGTACACATGTTTTGGGTCACTTCTTGGTTATGAATGGGCATAAAATGGCAAATGCTACTGTTGTAAGCTGAGTTGGGCTAAGCTGTACACATGTTTTGGGTCCACTTCTTGGTTATGAATTGGCTTAAAATGGCAAACGCTACTGTTGTAAGCTGAGTTACGCTAAGCTGTACACATGTTTTGGGTCCACTTCTTGGTTATGAATTGGCTTAAAATGGCAAACGCTACTGTTGTAAGCTGAGTTACGCTAAGCTGTACACATGTTTTGGGTCCACTTCTTGATTATGAATTGGCATAAAATGGCAAATGCTACTGTTGTAAGCTGAGCTGCGCTAAGCTGTACACATGTTTTGGGTCCACTTCTTGGTTATGCATTGGCATAAAATGGCAAATGCTACTGTTGTAAGCTGAGTTGCGCTAAGCTGTACACATGTTTTGGGTCACTTCTTGGTTATGAATGGGCATAAAATGGCAAATGCTACTGTTGTAAGCTGAGTTACGCTAAGCTGTACACATGTTTTGGGTCACTTCTTGGTTATGAATTGGCATAAAATGGCAAATGCTACTGTTGTAAGCTGAGTTGCGCTAAGCTGTACACATGTTTTGGGTCCACTTCTTGGTTATGAATTGGCATAAAATGGCAAATGCTACTGTTGTAAGCTGAGTTACGCTAAGCTGTACACATGTTTTGGGTCCACTTCTTGGTTATGAATTGGCTTAAAATGGCAAACGCTACTGTTGTAAGCTGAGTTACGCTAAGCTGTACACATGTTTTGGGTCACTTCTTGGTTATGAATTGGCATAAAATGGCAAATGCTACTGTTGTAAGCTGAGCTGCACTAAGCAGTACACATGTTTTGGGTCACTTCTTGGTTATGAATTGGCATAAAATGGCAAATGCTACTGTTGTAAGCTGAGTTGCACTAAGCAGTACACATGTTTTGGGTCACTTCTTGGTTATGAATTGGCATAAAATGGCAAATGCTACTGTTGTAAGCTGAGCTGCACTAAGCAGTACACATGTTTTGGGTCCCCTTCTTGGTTATGAATTGGCATAAAATGGCAAACGCTACTGTTGTAAGCTGAGTTGCGCTAAGCTGTACACATGTTTTGGGTCACTTCTTGGTTATGAATTGGCATAAAATGGCAAATGCTACTGTTGTAAGCTGAGTTGCGCTAAGCTGTACACATGTTTTGGGTCCACTTCTTGGTTATGAATTGGCATAAAATGGCAAATGCTACTGTTGTAAGCTGAGTTGCGCTAAGCTGTACACATGTTTTGGGTCCACTTCTTGGTTATGAATTGGCATAAAATGGCAAATGCTACTGTTGTAAGCTGAGCTGCACTAAGCAGTACACATGTTTTGGGTCACTTCTTGGTTATGAATTGGCATAAAATGGCAAATGCTACTGTTGTAAGCTGAGTTGCGCTAAGCTGTACACATGTTTTGGGTCCACTTCTTGGTTATGAATTGGCATAAAATGGCAAATGCTACTGTTGTAAGCTGAGTTGCGCTAAGCAGTACACATGTTTTGGGTCACTTCTTGGTTATGAATTGGCATAAAATGGCAAATGCTACTGTTGTAAGCTGAGTTGCGCTAAGCTGTACACATGTTTTGGGTCCACTTCTTGGTTATGAATTGGCATAAAATGGCAAATGCTACCGACCTGGGGGGCGGGGGGTCGGGGGGGGTGGGTTTCCGCAGGGGGCGGGGCGCGGGGGGGGGGTTTCGCCCAGGTGGGGGTCCCAAATTTCAAAAAGCTCCAAAACGCCTAGAAATGCGTTTTTAGCACGTTTTTTTCAAAAAGGACGCTAAAAATCGCTATTTTAAGCTGCCATATAGCGTTTTAAAGCTAAAAACAAGCAAAAAATGACAAAAAGAGCTTCCAAAAACACCGATTTTTCTTCAATATCAGCAGTGGAAACGCCAAATTCGGTTTCCAAAGGCTTTTCAAGTGAATTTTAGGCTAAAAATTAGTGATTTCTGACCCAGTTTGTTAATACTGGAGCCACTACCACGACTTGTATTTTTTGGTCGGGGGGAGGGGTCCCTTAACCTGTCTCGGGGGGGGGGTGGGGGGTGAGGGGGGGGTTTGGCCTTTCCAGCAGGGGGGGGAACCCCCCCCCAAACCCCCCTAGTACATGTATGCTTACCAAATAATTTACTTGTATTAGTAAATTGAAGCGTTCAGACGAAGAAATGCCTCAGTCCATAAATAGATGAAACGAGAAAAACGCGTTCAAAGTTTTCGGCCAGCCTGAAATAAATAGTGCAAACTGCTATGGCCTAAAGTGTATTATGCCAAAAGAGGCCCATACCAGTGCTACTCTGCACCTGAGTTTGGGCCACCACATCTTTCCTGATTTGCATATTTTTAAAAATTTGTGATAGTGGACTTAGGCTGTTTTAAGGTCTAAACCATAAAACAGCCTAAGTCCATATTCACAAATTTAAAAAAGATCAGTAAGAGTAAGAAAGCAGTATAACTACTAGGCTTGATTGCCTTCCAGAACTCCTGGTAGTGGACTAGCAGTCTTGCCATCAATTTGCAGCTTAAAAATTGAGCTACAATTATCTGAAATGTTAAATTATCGTTGATAGATTCCATAATAAGGAGCCAAAAGGTGGCGCAAGGCAGGTCCATTTTAGTCTTCAAAAGCGGCATTCGATCAAAGTTTCTTGAACTAGTCTATCAGTACTCTAAGGATTTTTAAGTCTAAATAATGATTATTGAATGAGAAATTTGATTTCAAAATTTTATCAACCTTAGTAAATGATGGAACATTTGTGATTTTCAGCCGTTAGCTAATTTGCTCCAGAACCTGTAGGCGCACGCTGGCGTTCTTGCCACTATTTTGTAGCTGAAGGATAGAGCAACAATAATCTTAAATATAGCGCATAGATTTTAGGGGTTACAGATAAGCTATTGGGGTCGAAAGGGGGTCAAAAATTTTTTTCTTCAAAAACACAATTCGACCGATGCTTCTTAAAGTAATCAAAAAGTACTCTTAAACCCCCGATTTTTAAGTCTAAATTCTGATTACTAAGCCAGAACATCAAATTCGAAATTTTGATCCAATAGTTAAGCAGCCCGATTACTGTATCTTCGAATTGAAGCATCAAATCTGGGATTCCTTTTCACGGGGTTGAGAACTCGGCTATACTACGTAATAATGTATCAACTTTCAGCTGTCCGGGTCGTTTTTTTTAATGTTGAGTGTGAATATTGAGGCTCTTGACTTGGACTTAGGCTTTTCTTCAACTGAATTTCGAGCACTGCTAAAAAAATCCGTTGGTGTAACTTATGACATAGAATGTTTTCAGATGAAATAATTTGTATTGAACATGTCCATAGTTAGGGGATTGTGCTGCCGAGTAGAACTCAATTTTTTCAAAAAGTGGACTGAGGCATTTCTTCGTCTGAACGCTTCAATTGCTAAAAAATATAATTAAAATTAAAATTATAATTTACTTAGCAACAGTACTTTGCACATCCATATCTGGTGGTTTATCTCCATAGAGTGTGTCCCTATTTGTCTTCGCCTTGATTCATTGGCTTACTCAGGATTTTTCAAAAGGAAGTATAAAATTTTTAGATCTCTGGTTGGGCGTTGGGCCATGGCCCAATTAGAGCGAGAAAAATTTGGCAAAAATGGCTTGAAAAACGCTTTTGAAACTATTCTGAGTATAGTATTAGCAGAAATTAGGAGGTGTTGTAGTCTGAAATGGCCTGGTTGGGCAACGGCCCAAGCAGGGCGAGAAAATTTTGAAAAATTAGCCTTCCTACACGCTTTTTTAATGAACAAATCGGTCGTAAACTAGCATTTGTTGCCTTCTGTTTGTACCTGATACCTGTACCTGTTTCAGTCCAAAAATACCCAAAATCAGGTAGGTACAGTTCGAAAGTACCCGATCAGGTATCAGGTGGGTATTGCAAATCTACCTGATAATCAGGTACAGGTACAGGTATACCTGATCCACAGTAGTAGCAGTCAGCGGAACAAATAGCGAGAGTGATCTCGTTAAGGCCAATACCGAGAACAGTTCGGTTGATCACCCAGTCCCTGCAGCTAGCTGCAGTCCTGTCGCTGAGCAAATCCTTTCCAAAGCAAGCCTTGCAGATAAAGAGTCATTGGCAGAAGGAGCAGAACAAAGTACAGATGGCAAATATTAGGATTTTCAAATATACAGGGTGTGCCAAAAAAAACAACCCAGCAGATTTTTTGCTGTAGCAACCGCAAATCTCAACCGATTTGAATGAATCCTTTTTAAACGAAAGATAAATAAATCCTTAAAAGACTGCTGAAATTTTGATTAATGTACTCTGCTTAGTTCCTGAGATATTGGCTCTCAAAGTCAAAACAATGATTTTGGCAGTGAACAAGAGGGATTTTTTTATTATTCTGCACTTGGTAAAAAAAACGGACTCCTGCTACTGCTAAGGGCTATCGGAGCCTTTACTGGTGACACAGAAGCTCGGTTTACTTCAACACTAAAGAATCATTAGCCCCAGCACCCAGCAGTAGGAATCTGCTTAATTATTAAATGCAACGGAATCGCTCTTGTTCTTTGCCAAAATCTGTTTGGACTTAGAAGGCAAATATCTCAAGAACTAAACTGTGAATCTCAATAAAAATTGCACCAATCTTTGAAGAATTTATCAATCTTTCATTGAAAAAAGCATTGATTAAAATCGGCTGAGATTCATGGTTGCAAAAGTAAAAAATCTGCTGGGTTGTTCTTTATCACTCCTGTTCATTGCCAAAATCTCTGTTTTGACTGTGAGGACAAATATCTCAGGAACTAAGCAGGCTATCTTAATAAACGTTACACCAATCTTTTAAGGATTTATTTATCTTTCATTTAAAAGAGGATTCGTTCAAATCGGTTGAGATTTGCGGTTGCTACAGCGAAAAATCTGCTGGGTTGTTTTTTTGGCACACCCTGTATATGTGTAAGTATATGTACAGAGTATATTTATTAATCTGGCCCCCGGTTCCAGGGGGTTGCTGGTGGCCGGGCATGCACTGTTGGTCTTCGACTCAACTCTATTTTAACGTATATTAATATCAGCCAGATCTGTGAGATGACTGTACTTGCCGTCTGACTTTCTCGCAAAATTCGTCTTAAATTCTCAGAGTAGTATCTGTCGTGTTCTTGGACAACAGACAGGACTTAGTAATTTTTTTATAAAACACAACACAAGCCAGTTAGGTGAATACCATGATCAAGGAAGTGAATGTTGCAAAAGAACACATACAGCATCACAAGCTGTGCGCCTTGTCACCTCCCCAACATAAATTTGCATGCCAAAAGGCATTGTGTTTGTTAAGTCCTGGCCGTAGCTTTGTCTGGTTGCCCGATGTTTCTCCGATGAGTTCCTATCAAGTTTCTCCGATGAGTTCCTATCAAGAGGTGGTTCTTGTGAAAAAGATGTCGTTTCTGCAGATCAGCGAGCAAGTATGTGAATCTTTGATAATACCGCTTGGTGCGTGCTTTTGTGAGGGCCGTCCATAAACGACTTGGTTCTGGAGGGGCGTAGGGAGGGCGATGTCACAGTGTAGAGGGGTTCCTCAGCACGACATCGTTTATGGACTGCCCTGTACTTAGTTGCTGGGTTTGGCTGGCGCTCGCAGGCTGTCGTTGGTACAACCACTGCAACACAAACAACAGAACCTTTTCTACCGTAACGTTTTGTTGAGTTGTGTTGTGTTGTGTTGTGCTGTACCTAGGGGGACCTAAGTACGCCACATCTCGAAATATGTATGATGCAGGCCACTTCCGTTGGCCGGCGTTCAAACGGTTACCGTTCGACCGTTACTTAAGCTATTGACAAGCGCCTTAGTGCGTCGAGTAGCTAAGACAATGGGCTAATTCTAACAGTTCACTATCTACTGTGGATCAGGTATACCTGTACCTGTACCTGATTATCAGGTAGATTTGCAATACCCACCTGATACCTACCTGATACCTGATCGGGTACTTTCGAACTGTACCTATCTGATTTTAGGTATTTTGGCCTGAAACAGGTACAGGTATCAGGTACTTTTTCATTTTCATAAATTGCATGAAAAGACCAATTTGTTAATCAAAAAACGTTTAGAACAGCTAACTCTTCAAATTTTTTTCGTCCTCATGCTTACTCATGTTTTTAGTAGTACTCCAGGCCACTTCTGACTCCTAAAAACTGTTAATTCCTGTTAAATTTACACTCAGAATACTTTAAAAACCGCTTTTGGAGGCTAAGTTTTGAAAATTTTCGTGCCCAACCATGGATCCTCAAAAATTCACCTTTTTGCCAAATTCTAGGTAAGCCATTGAGTGGAGGCGAAAACACATTGATTTATAAGAAACCTTACTAAGACCGGCGAAAATCAACAGAAGTGAAAATGGATCTGGAAAGGGATTCCAAATCCTTGAGATAATTTTGAGAGCAGGTTTTCGGCGTTTTGTGCAAGATATAATGAAAAAAATTTAAATTTACAAATTAGTGTTTTTGTAATTATAAATTCCTAAAATGACTGCAACCAAACTACTTTCAGCTGCCTTTGGAGCACAAGTTGGTATTTTGAGCGATTTTTGGCTAAAATCCAGAATTTAACTTTTCCGACAAAATACCTGATACCTAATACCTGATTCCTGTATTTTTGAGAATACCTACCTGTACCTGATACCTGATTGGGTATTTTTGAAATACCTGTACCTGATACCTAACATTAGGTACTTTCTCAATGCCTGCCCGCCCACAGTATCTCCATCGCCTAATTTTTGACTAAATTTTTTTACGTTTTTCGCGACTGATGGTGATCGAAAAAATTTCTCGGATCAGGTGTACCTGGGGGGGGGGGCGGGGAAATCAGGAAACGATCCCAAACATAAATTAATGTTTTTAGTGATCATAATTAATTATAAATTGACAAGTTTTATGGATAAATATCGATTATTATTGGTCAGCTGAATCCGATAATCATAAACAATACTCAATTTGAGGATGTACAAGCATAATACTGACCAAAGTTCTATAAGCCTACTATGCACTTCCAGCCAGAAAATCGACATTCTGAGCAGACCGCAGATGCAGAATGGAAAGACGATTGATGTCAGTCACATCACTGTACGCCCACGTTTTAACCACAAATAATGGACATTTCGGATTTCTACTTTGATTTTTTGCATGAAGAATTTACATGTTTCCTGTCTGTCCAAAATCTCTACTGTTTGTGGTTAAAACGTGGTCGTAGAAGAAAGTATTGCACACCAATCGATTCCTCTCATTGTGCTGCATCGGAATGTTTGCTCAGAAGTTCGATTTTCGAAGGTCTGTTAATGAAAATAATGGCATAAACATTATGGTTTCCAAGGGTAAGAAAGAGGCCTTTAGAAACCTGGTCAGTAACACAGGTGAACAACTTCATATTTAGAAATGAATAACATTTTTAACTCAGAAGACAAAGATGTGTCGATTGGTGTGCTCACTGACTGAATTGCAATTGAGCTTTGCTGTCTATGGTCTTAGAAAGTGCGAAAATTTAGCAGAAAAATGAGTGCCACGTTTGGGACGCTATTTCTCAGGTTAGAATCGAACAATCTACGTAGGTGCTGGTGCATCAGTACCATTGCACTCGACGAGTTCTTTCAAGTGGTGTCATCAGTATCTGCCTTTTCCTTTTTGGCCAAAAGTTATGACTACTTCAATAATGAGAAATTTTTGGATCACCATCTGACGCGAAAAACGTTAAAACGTTTTGCAAAAAAATAGCCTACAGTGAACTTATGCACACTGTTAGAAAGCCCATTGTCTTTGCTACTCAACGCACTAAGCCGCTTGTCGATAGCTTAAGAAATGCGTGAACAGTGTAACTGTTTGAACGTCGGCCACCGGAAGTGGCCCGCATCATATTTGGAGATTTGGCGTACTTGGGTCCCCCTGGTTGTACGTAATACAAACACATCATTTGCTTCTTTTCTTTTATAGGAGTCAGTTGAAGCTGAAAAGAAAAGTCTTCAATGTAAATCACTACCAGGATGGACTTGTAACGAAATGACTCAAGAAATGTCAGCAGGTTCTTACACGATAGGTAAGTCGATTGTTGTGACTCGACGATCGAAGTGATTCTAGTGTGCATAGCACTACCTTCTTGTAGGAAATACCCCCTATGTAATAAGCATACATGTGCATAGTATTCGATTCTCCAATATCTTTTATACAAATGCAAAGGAAGCTAATATGCAAACGGTTTGTATATTTGCGTTTGCATATTTCTAGTGATAGAAGGTGGTGCTATTTTAGGGTTATCTGTGCTAAAAAGTTCATGATATCATAGCAAAACTTCGTTCCCAATTTGGCCTTCTCCTCCACCTAGCTATCATTCAGAAGTTTAGTACAATGTATGTAGTTTCAGGATAGGTCAAATACAGCTAAGGCTACATACATAGGTTGGTTGGACCACTGTTTTGATGTGGGAAATGCAGTGTTACAGTTACAATTTATGTATGGGTTGGTACTCTATCAGGCACATTGTTGTGGTACCCTACATGTATATGGTTCATGTACTAACAAACTGGTTCACAAATTACAAATTGTTAGCTTAATCCATTTAAAAGGCTTTTCCTAACCGAATTTGCCAATTGCACTGCTGATATTTAAGGCAAAGCGGTGTTTTAGAAGGCCTCTTTGTTACTGTTATTTTACTAGTGGATTATTATTTTACCACTTACTAAATTTACTACTAATTCAGCTGGTCAATTTAATTTTTATTTTTGTTTTACTACCAAGCATGTCTTATTTTACTAATTTTTGTTTTACTAATAATTCCACAAATTTTACTACTATTTTACTACCATTTTACTAGTCATAATGTGGAATTTTTCATCAATGATGCCAAGATTTAGTGAATAATTGATGCTAATCCAAGTAGTTGCTAAATTTGATCATGGTACGAAGTTCTGCAGAACTTTGGAGACAAAGATTGTGTGAAATTTGATTTGCAAAAGTGGATCCACCCATGTTTTATTGCAAAATTGATCAAGATAGTGGCTGAATTGACGATCTTTGGTAATTTAATTTAATTTTTACTTTACTATTGGCTTTTAATTTTACTTTTACTACTATTTTACTACTAGTAAAATACCACTAGTATTACTAATTTTTGTTTTACTATACTATAGTAAAATACCAGTACTCTTTGTCACTTTAACTAGAGTGCGAACAATGGAATTTGGCGTTTCCGGTGCTGTCCTTGAAGACGTAATGTGCAGATACAGATGCTTTTAGAAGCCTTTTTCTCATGTCCTAGAAGCAATTTGTCCGCCTGAAATTTGGTTTAATTTGACCTAAAAAGACATTTTATCACCTTCCCGGCCATTTTTGAGAGGGTCACTTTTTCGACTCTCTCACAGATTTCGAGTCATAACTCGGGACCAAATGATCGTAGGAACTTGCAAATTGCATATTTAGAATCAGAAAACGATTCTCTTTCAAATGATGCCCTACTCGACTGCATTGCGGAGAAAAAATTTTTTTCGAATCCTTTCGGGGCCCGATTTGACCCCCGCACCGTCAATAGTTCAACTGTTTTATTTCATGGAAATGTAGCGCTATGTTTTTGCTTTCGATTAAAGAAAAAAATCGACAAAAAAATTACACCAAATCGAGTTTTTGGGCCTTGAAAGTTGAAAATCAAAAAAATTTTCATTATGATGGGTTGCACACTGTAAACAACACAACTTGGTCAGTTTTGAATCGAATTCGAAGATCTTTGGCACACATATTGTACTGTTCATCTTGCACATAGCGCACAAACCTGGTCCTGGTTGCCGCTGTTTAACACGAGTTTTATGCTTATTTTGTTTATCATTTTCAGTTTCGCAAACAATTTCTCGGTTTCATTTGATGTTTCCCATGATGGGCGTCCGAATTGTCTTTTTGAAAGGAATTAGAGCTGGAAATCGGGCCTGCCCAACCCAAGCAATGCCTAAGTGATGGAAAGTTGGAAACTTTTGCATTGAATAAACATTCTGCTTACTTGGTACTTACAAGAAATAAGCATCAATTAGCATTGTGCAGTATAATGAATATTTACAGAGACTGCTTAGACTCTGTTACTCTCTTGTTATTCAGCAATGCCATGTAAGATTTGCGTAAGTGTGCATGTGAACAGACTAAAATATACATTATTGATCCTGGCCGCTGCGGGATGGCGACTGTAAAACTCATCATCTCGACTCAACTATTGATGTATGTACATATGCAAGTTATAGTTTGTTCAAAAAATATGCGACCTGGCGATTTTTTGCAAATAACTTTTTTGGAGACCTAGGGGCGACTTGAGCCTTATAACCAAAATTGTAGACAACGTCGAGCTCCAGCCTGAGGTAAATCCTAATCTGCGCTACGTAAAAAAATGAGCTTTTTTCCTAATTGCGATGAAATTTAGATGACAATAGAGTACGATTCTTGAGTCCTTGGCGACTCCAATGATGCTTTCATGACATGTCTAGGCCAAACCGATCTGGAGAAATGGCTGGTCAAAGCATCGAAAAATCGTGAAAAATGGCGTTTTTTGAAAATTTCACAAAATAGACTGGAAACATAGGCAGGCTGATGGATTTGGGTGAAACTTCCTGAATGGGGTATTCTTGACCGCCGGAATCGATTCTGACACAGGTCCCAAAAAAGTCCAAAAAACGCCTATTTTGCCTTAAATAAGCGAAAATTTTATGGGCGGGGTGGGCGATGGAGCTATGGTCGGCTGCAGGCGGTATGGGCCAGTGAGGAGGGTAAACCCCTTACCCCCTGACCCATGTATGGTCCAATACCCTTATAAGCATCCGCAATCACTTTTTGGGCGTTTGCGAACGTCTACCATTACAACACTGCTACTTCTGACATGCAAATTTTGAAAATTTGTGTTACAGTACAAATCCGTTTCTCTTGAAGCTGTACCACCCCTTATTGGAAGCCGAATTACGGTATCAGGGTGAGGTTTTCAGGGTCGGGAAGTGCCAGATTCGATTCCGGCGGTCAAGAATACCCCATTCAGGAAGTTTCACCCAAATCTGTCAGTCTGCCTATGTTTCCCCTCTATTTTGCAGATGCTTATAAGGGTATTGGACCATGCATGGGTCAGGGGGTAAGGGGGTTTACCCTCCTCACTGGCCCATACCCCGCGCAGCCGGCCATAGCCCCATCGCCCACCCCGCCCATAAAATTTTCGCTTATTTAAGGCAAAATAGGCGTTTTTTGGACTTTTTTGGGACCTGTGTCAGAATCGATTCCAGTGGTCAAGAATACCCCATTCAGGAAGTTTCACCCAAATCCGTCAGCCTGCCTATGTTTCCACTCTATTTTGTGAAATTTTCAAAAAAACGCCATTTTTCACGATTTTTCGATGCTTTGACCAGCCATATCTCCAGATCGGTTTGGCCTAGACACGTCATGAAAGCATCATTGGAGTCGCCAAGGACTCAAGAATCGTATTCTATTGTCATCTAAATTTCATCGCAATTAGGAAAAAAGCTCATTTTTTGACGTTGCGCAAATTTGTGTTCAGAGCAAACATAGCGCAGATTAGGATTTACCTCAGGCTGGAGCTTGACGTTGTCTACAACTTTGGTTATAAGGCTCAAGTCGCCCCAAGGTCTCCAAAAAGTTATTTGCAAAAAATCGCCAGGTTGCATATTTTTTGAACAAACTATAACTTGCATATGTACATACGTCAATAGTTGAGTCGAGATGATGAGTTTTACAGTCGCCATCCCACAGCGGCCAGGATCAATAATGTTTATTTTAGTCTGTTCACATGCACACTTACGCAAATCTTACATGGCATTGCTGAAGGAGAAAACAAATAACAAGAGAGTAACAGAGTCTAAGCAGTCTCTGTAAATATTCGTTATAGTGCACAGTGCTAATTGATGCTTATTTCTGGTAAGTACCAAGTAAGCAGAATGTTTACTCAATGCAAAAGTTTCCAACTATCCATCACTTAGGCATTGCTTGGGTTGGGCCGGCCCGATTTCCGGCTCTAATTCCTTTCAAAAAGACAATTCGGACACCCATCATGGGAAACATGAAATGAAACCGAGAAATTGTTTGTGAAACTGAAAATAATAAACACAATAAGCATAAAACTCGTGTTAAACAGCGGCAACCAGGACCAGGTTTGTGCGCTATGTGCAAGATGAACAGTACAATATGTGTGCCAAAGATCTTCGAATTCGATTCAAAACTGACCAAGTTGTGTTGTTTACAGTGTGCAACCCATCATAATGAAAATTTTTTTGATTTTCAACTTTCAAGGCCCAAAAACTCGATTTGGTGTAATTGTAACAAGGTGTACTGCAACAAAAGTACCATCACGACTGGGTTAATCACAGGTTCGACAATAAATCATAACTTTGATCTGAAAAACGTTTTTCAGACAAAATTTTGTTGATCCAAACAATCCTCTTGTTCATGTACAGGGAATTGAAGCAACATGGAGTGCAACAAAAGCCATGCTAAGAAATTTACATGGGACAAGTAGAGATAAATTTCCTACCTACTTATTCCAATACATGTTTAGGAGAGCCCATAACAATGAAAAAATTTTTCAGCATATGGTTTTTTGGATAAGACATTATTATCCTGTGTAGTAGACAACGAATTATGTTGTGTGAAATATATGTCTAAAACCATGACACCAACTAGCCCAGCTCTACATAATACACATGGTATACTGACAGAAGTGCAATAAATACCAATCAACAAGACTGTTACATGCGGTTTTGGGTGAATGTCCTGTCCTCTGTCACAAACAAGGTGCAAATACTGCTTATGTGCAGGTTGAACTAAGTGTCATCAATGACTATGAGGCATCGGCAGAAGCATCAGAGATTATGAATTACAACTGGAATCCATTATGGGTGAAGTTCAAAGCAGCTTACAGTATGTGCAATCTGCAATGCGTCATAACTGCAATTAGGGCCCGACCAGATACAAATTTCTACCGGATCCGGATCCGGATATGCCGGATATCATTGATCAACTTAAAATTTTTTAGAATGCAATAAACCACATATGCAATATCACATGCATTGCAAAAACCCGATATCATCCAACCATAGTTTGAACTACAATTATTAGATGTTGTTTTGAATCAACTGTTATGGCATATTGAAAGCAGAAAGCATATTGAAGAAAATCACAGCCTGAAAACGTTCTGCCAATTGCACAAAATTCAGCGCCCACAGCGTTACCTGCCGGTGCGAACGGCTCGACGGCTCGAAGAAACCGAATTGCCAAATTGAATAGTATGGATCCGTCAAAATTGAATAGTATGGCGGGCGCCGAATTTGGGGCTTGTTGCGTATTTTAAGGATCCGTCAAACCTAAATAGTTCATAAATTTGCATTGATCCGTTAAAATTGAATAGTGCAGTTGGATCCGTTAAAATTAGTATGGATCCGTCAAACTTGAATAGTGCGCCGGTGGCTTGGATCCGTTATACTATTCTTGGATCCGTTATGCTTTCTTGGATCCGTTAAACTTTATAAGGAACCGGATTTTACGATAGCGCCATTTCAGGTAAGTCCAGGTTCAGATATCTCGAAAATCCAATTTCAGGTTCAGGTTCAGGTTCAGGTACATTTTTCAAAAGTACCCAGGTTTCAGGTTCAGGTTCAGGTACTTTCAAATAAAGACACAAATTTTTGGCGATGTTGATTTTGGTTGTTCTTGTGCATGTTTTCCTAATTTCCAAATTGTTGAGAATTTTTTATATTTTCCATTTTCGAACTTTCCAACTTCTTGGGGAGGCGATTTGTGCCCGCCCGCTTTTTGCGGTATGAAGGACCGATTGCCATTGTAGTAGGAAACCCCCACGCACTCCACGCACGCTCATTTCAAACTCTAAGTTCCGGTATTAAGTTAAGGCTCAGGCCTACACAAGTTCTGCTAGCTGACGTTTAAGCTTACGTTCAACAACAAACTAAAGCCTAGGCTTAGGCATAGAGGAAGACAAGCTTTCATAAAGGCAATTTCCGGATGGGGCTTTTCCCTATAATCGCCTTCATTTTTTAGTTACAGTACACGTAGGTGCAGATAATGTGCATTAGACGCTTCACGCACACCATTTTTTGGAACAAAACTGTAGAGCGTCAAGCAATATCTGATCTAACCAATTTCAAAAGTTCAAGCCGTAACGTTCGGTTGCTTTCTGTGTCTCTTGGCGCAAATCTCGGAAAGCTGCTGTGCTATTACTGCTTGTTGCGGTTGTGCGCATAATTGTGGCCTCGCCGGCCAGTGAACCCACCATCCGAGTCAGTGTCCTATAATAAGAATCGTTGCCAGGTTAAGCTTTTAATTTGATGAAGCCACTATTAATCTTTATTAATAAGAAGACAGTCGTGCAATTTTAAAGGACGAATTGCATATTTTCAAGAAAATGATTGGTGTTCGTTTTGGGTTAGGTGTAGCTGGGGGGGGGGAATCAGGGAAGGTCAGAAATGGACTATATATTATTAATTAATTAACTTTCTTGAGACTATACGACTCCGGAACGTGCCCTTACTGATTGCGTCCCCCTAGGGGTATTTTTATGTTTTTAAGACAGGCCCTCCGCAGACATGGGCAAAGGGGGGGGGGCTGAGGGGGTGGGTTGGCCCCCCATCAGGCTCTGATCTAGCCCCCATCAGCCGGCCGCTGCCCCCCATCAGGAATTTTTTGGAGGTTTTTGTATAGAAAATTATTATAAATATATGCCTGGATTAGGTGTAAATCAGCTCAGAACAGCTTATTTTAACTTATTTTAATGAAAAATAAGCCATAAAACCTTGATTTTAGCCAAAAATCGGACTTTTTGGCTTACCACCCCCTCACCCCCCCCCTCACGCGCTCCTACCCCCCTCAGCCCCCCTCACAAATTGAACTCGTCGCTGCCGTGAGCCGGCCGTGCGGCCGCTGCCTAGCGCGGCTCCTATGCGCACTGAAAATGTTATAACTGTGGCGTCGGCCAATGTAAATGGCATTCTCTCTGGTTCTCGTTTTCTTGAAATCAAAGCGCGTCTTAACCAGTCTTCTTTTGACGTGTTCTGTGTGCAAGAGTCAAAGATTGATGACTCTATCAACGACGGTTTGCTCTCTATTCCTGGCTACTCTGTGTTTCGGAAAGACAGAACTCGTGGAGGAGGCGGAGTTGCCATTTATGCCAAAGATATTTTCAATCCTGTGCAACTAAGAGCTCCTGCCGACCCCTCTCTCGAACTGGTTGCAGTGAAGCTACACTGCAGCCGCGCTCCAGTCACTGTGATCTCGTGCTACCGGCCACCGAAAGCCACCCTGGATGCCCGGGCTGCATTCAGCGATGCCTTGCAAGACTACCTTGCTTCATTGGGCCATGTGAACTCTCGAACGGTCATATGCGGTGACCTAAACTTGGACTTCAACACAGGTACTGAGTTTTGCCATCTTCAGCCGATTTGTGACACTTTCGGCTACAAACAAATTGTCAACAAAAAGACGCATAAGCAGCGTGCAATTGACCTCTGTTTTATCGGCGATCGCATTCCTTGGTTGCGTACAGGCACTGCAGCGCCTATCGAGCACGAGCACAAACTGATCTGGGTGACGTTTCAAGCTGCTAAACCCAAACCGAAGAGGCGAAAGAAGAGATTAGTCTATTTGTGGCGCCGTGCTGACTGGCCGGCAGTCAGGCGAGCCCTGGCTGAGTCTGGTCTGTTGAACGCTACTGTTAACTCTGTTAACTGCAATGCGGCTTGGTTGGCCTGGTACGAGTCTGTAATTTCTGTTATCAACAATCACGTGCCTCAGAAGTGGGTAAAGCCCAAGGCCCGCTTTTTGTCAACCGACCCTGAAGTTGTGCGACTGTTTGAAGAGAAAAACGTGCAAAAGGAGCTAGCAGACAGAGGTGATCTTGTAGCCGGGCAAGAATACCGCCGCCTCCGCAAAAGACTTTCTCGTACCTTGAAGACCATCCATCGTCAGCGAATGACTCGTGCCTTTACTGACTGTGGTCTGGACCAGGGCTCGTTCTGGCAGTTAGTTCGGACTGCTCGGGGTGATACCAACGACTTGCCGCCTATCACTGACTTGAATGGCTCTGTACTGTCTGAGCCTTGTCCAAAAGCCAACGCTATAGCTGCTCACTTTATGTCTGTGTTTGCACCGGCGCCTGACCACTTCCCGTCCTACCCAGCTGAACAACTGCCACCAGACAGTAACTGCTCTGTTCTGTTTGTCGAGCGCCAACTCTGTCGATTACAGATCAGAAAATCTGTGGGTCCCGATCGAATTCCTGCTATTTTTCTAAAGCAGTGCGCCTCTGTTCTCGCCCCTTCCCTGACTCATTTATTCAACCGGTCCCTGACAGAGGGCACCGTGCCTGCTGCCTGGAAGTACGCCAATGTCAAGCCGGTCCCGAAATGCCGGCCACCTAAGCAGCCGTCTGATTTCCGACCCATCTCTCTGCTGTGTATTGTGTCAAAGATTCTCGAGCGCTTTGTCAAATCATTGCTGCTTCGTCACCTGCAATTTTCTGTGCATCAGTACGGGTTCAGATGTGGGCGCTCGACCGTTGATTGCCTGGCCAATTTTACCAAAAAGATCTCAACTTCTCTCGACCTGCACAGGAAAGCTGTTGCTGTTTATTTTGACATACGCGCTGCATTCGATTCTGTGCCTCATTTGCCACTGCTTGAGAGTCTCCGTCAGCAATCTGTGCCAAACTACTTGCTTCGCTGGCTCTGCTCCTATCTGATGGAGCGAAAATTCCGAGTGCTTATCGAGGACGAGCAGTCTGGTGAGCATCGAGCTACTTCCGGTGTGCCTCAGGGCAGTGTGCTTGGTCCGGTACTGTTTCTCTCTTATGTCGATCGTCTAGCTAAGCTTGAGTTGAGTGAGAATAGTGAATTATTTCTGTATGCAGACGATGCGGCTCTTGTCAAACCGATCAGAACTGTTAACGATGAGATCGCTTTGCAAGGAGATGTCAATTTGATCAATCAAACCTGCTCCCTCCTCTCTCTCAAACTCAACTCTAACAAAACTAAATATCAAGTTTTCGGTTACCATTCCCAGCCTCCCTTTCTTCAAAGTGACATAAACCTTGCTGACGCAGCCCTTGAGCGTGTGGAGTGCTTTAGATATTTAGGAGTGCACGTTGACCGTCGCCTCTCTTTCAATGAACATACGCGTACTACAGTAGCTAGAGCGAAGAAGTGTGTAGGAGTGACAAACTGGCTGTTTCGAGGCAATGCTCCAAACTATGTGTTAGATAGAGTGTTTAACGCTTGCACGCTGCCCCAACTTACGTACGGTATAGAGGTATGGTATCCACATGCTATGTGGGCTCGAAACAAAGTTGAGCGAGTCAACAAGTACCAGTCGCAGCTCTACACTAACAACTTTACCTTACCGTATGATCAATTACGGTCCATCTGTGCTGAACAGTCTGGCTCTGAGCGGCCCCCGATCTGGTTACTGGCTGCCAGACTTAGACTGAAGCTCTTCTACAAATTCTTCCACGGCCAGCGCTACACCGACCAGGAAAATCTACCTCTCTCTGTCAACCGTCGCAGTGCTAGAACAACGCATGACTGTCACGTCGAGCTGGCTAGTAGAACGGCCGCCACGGACTCTTCGTTCTTTTATGTCACTGCTAAGGTCTGGAACGCACTCCCACCTACTGTACCTCTGTTACCTTTTGCCAGTTTTGTTAGATTTCTTGAGTCAGCAGAGTTTAGACGTGTCGTTTTAGGACTACACCTTCAGTCTAACATAACATGATGATACTTCTTTGCATAATTTGTTATTTGTATGTACGTACTGTAGTTTTTCTTTTCTATGCTGGTACCTGTGTTTCGCTTTGAGTGAAGTAAGGTCTTAAACTGCCAGTAAACACTTGACTTGACTTGACTTGAAAATTCTACCCCCCATCAGCCGAAATGCTTGCCCATGTCTGGCCCTCCGGAGCATGCTGATGCGATGCGTACCCCTAGGGGACGTTTATATATGGAAAACAGGACCTCAATTGCGTGCCTATACTGATGCGTCTCTAGGGTACTTTTAGATTTGGCAAAACGGCCTCCAGGGAGTTCCCTATGCTAATGATGTGATCATTAGACTCGTCAGGCGTAGGGCTTTCGGATATCGATTATCGATTATTTTTTTGGCAAAATTCCAAAACTTCAAAATCGTCCAAAATGGTCGTGTCATATATCGTTTGAGAGCCCTTCGCCTGGCGAGTCAAATGATCACTACCTCAGCATAGGGCGGGCCCCGGGGGCCTGTTTTGCCAAATATAAAAGTACCCCTAAAGACGCATCAGTATAGGCACGCTCCGGAGGACCTGTTTTAAAAATATAAAAATACCCCTAGGGGACGCATCAGTATAGGCACGCTCCGGAGGGCCTGTTTTAAAAATATAAAAATACCCCTATGGGACGCATCTGTATAGGAACGCTCCAGAGTGCCTGTTTTAAAAACATAAAACTACACCAAGTAGCGGTAAACATAAGTAAAGGCACGCTCCAGAGGGCCTGTTTTAAAAACATAAAACTACCCCTAGGGGTACGCACATACATGTAGTTGGGGGGGGGTTTGGGGGGTTTAGCCCCCCAACCCCGATTTTCGGCAACCCCCCAGCCGAATTCTGGGGGGTTTTTTCTGAAACCCTATTTTGGGTTACAAACTGCTAAAATTCAGGGTTTCAAGACTTATAAACCGAAATTTAGCATTTCAAAAGCCCTAAATAGGGTTCCGAAACCCTGTTTTGGGTATCTGAAAGCCTAAATAGGGTTCCGGAACCCTAATTTGGGTTTCTGAAACCCTAAATAGGGTTCCGGACCCCTAATTTGGGTTTCAAAAGCCCTAAATAGGGTTCCGGAACCCTAATTTGGATTACTGAAACCCTAAATAGGGTTCCGGAACCCTAATTCGGATTACTGAAACCCTAAACAGGGTTCCGGACCCCTAATTTGGGTTTCAAAAGCCCTAAATAGGGTTCTGGAACCCTAATTTGGGTTTCATGGAGACTAAACAGGGTTTCTGGAGGCCCAAATAGGGTTCCGGAACCCTAATTTGGGTCTCAAAAACCTTAACAGGGTTTCAGGGCCATAATTTTGGTTTCAAAATTTCTAAGTAGGGTTCCAGATATGCATTTTAGTTGTATTATGTCGAGTAAAATAGAGCTTTTTTGCAAGTTTTAAAGCAAAAACATGTTTTTTGCACGTTTTTAATAAAAAACAGGATTATCTGCACATTTTAAACCAATAAATAGGGTTTTAAAGGGCATTTTTGCACTTCTGACAGGATTTTTACTCGATTTTTAGTCCTCAAAACCCTGTTTTGAGCCCAAAAAAGGTCGCTAAAACCCACTTTTGGACACCAAAAAAAGGTCGCTGAAACCCCCTTTGGAAATAGTGCTGAAACCCTATTTTGGATCTGGAAAAAACCCCCCAGCCGAAAAACCAGCTACATGTATGGGTACGCATCAGTATAGGCACGCTCCGGAGGGCCTGTTTTAAAACATAAACCTACCCCTAGGGGTACGCATCAGTATAGGCATGCTCCGGAGGGCCTGTTTTAAAAACATAAAACTACCCCTAGGGGACGCATCAGTATAGGCACGCTCCGGAGAGCCTGTTTTAAAAATATAAAAATACCCCTAGGGGACGCATCAGTATAGGCACGCTCGGAGGGCCTGTTTTAAAAACATAAAACTACCCCTAGGGGATGCATCAGTATAGGCACGCTCCAGAGAGCCTGTTTTAAAAACATAAAAATACCCCTAGGGGACGCATCAGTATAGGCACGCTCCGGAGGGCCTGTTTTAAAAACATAAAAGTACCCCTAGGGGTACGCATCAGTATAGGCATGCTCTGAAGGGCCTGTTTTAAAAACATAAAACTACCCCTAAGGGACGCATCAGTATAGGCACGCTCTGGAGAGCCTGTTTTAAAAATATAAAAATACCCCTAGGGGACGCATCAGTATAGGTACGCTCCAGAGAGCCTGTTTTAAAAATATAAAAATACCCCTAGGGGACGCATCAGTATAGGCACGCTCCGGAGGGCCTGTTTTAAAAACATAAAACTACCCCTAGGGGAACGCATCAGTATAGGTAACGCTCCGGAGGGCCTGTTTTAAAAACATAAAGCTACCCCTAGGGGTACGCATCAGTATAGGGCACGCTCCGGAGTGGTATAGTCATAAGAAAGTTAATTAATTAATATATAGTCCATTTCTGACCTTTCCTGATTTCCCCCCTCCCCCAGCTACACCTAACCCGGGCTTTCAAATGATATACAGGGTCGGCCAAAAAAAGAACCCAGCAGATTTTTTGCTGTAGGAACGCCAACTCTCAACCGATTTGAATGAATCCTTTTTTAAATGAAAGATAAATACACATTCTTGAAACGTTGATGTAACGTTTATTAAGGTAGCCTGCTTAGTTCCTGAGATATTTGTCCTCAAAGTCAAAACAGATTTTGGCAATGAACAAGAGTGATAGAGAACAATCCAACAGACTTTTTACTTTTGCAACCATGAATCTCAACCGATTTGAATGAATCCTTTTTTGAATTAAAGATTGATAAATTCTTCAAAGATTGGTGCAATTTTTATTGAGATTCACAGTTTAGTTCTTGAGATATTTGCCCTCTAAGTCGAAACAGATTTTGGCAAAGAACAAGAGCGATTTCGTTGCATTTCATAATAAAGCAGATTCCTACTGCTGGGGCTAATGATACTTCAGTGTTGAGGTAAACCGAGTTTCTGTGTTACCAGTAAAGCCTCCAATAGCCCTTAGCAGTAGCAGGAATCCGTTTTATTACGAAGTGCAGACTAATAAAAAAATCCCTCTTGTTCACTGCCAAAATCACTGTTTTGACTTTGAGAGCCAATATCTCAGGAACTAAGCAGAGTACATTAATGAAAAGTTCAACAATCTTTTAAGGATTTATTTATCTTTCATTTATAAAAGGGTTCATTCAAATCGGTTGAGATTTGCGGTTGCTACAGCAAAAAATCTGCTGGGTTGTTTTTTTTGGCGGACCCTGTATAACATGACAATATTTGGACGATTTTGAAATTTTGAAATTTTGCCAGAAAAATAATCGATAAAACTTGTTAATTTATAATTAATTATGATCATTAAAACATTGGTTTCTGTTTGGGATCGGTCCCTGATTTCGGCTCTCCCATCTACACCTGATCCCTCGTTTTTTATACTTTACTAAAAATTATTTTCTACAGTCGATCTTACGAGTATGTTATGCCTGCAACGATGGGTTGGCTTGTTTCAGCTAAGCGAAAAGTGGTAGCCACATTGTGAGCATCGTATCGTACAGAAACATACTATGGCAGTTAATCAGTTGGATAAGTCAGTTACCGGATTAGTCTCTCCGAAGCAGGAACCTTGTACGGACTATGAAGGTACACTATATAGATAATAAGTAGAAATAAAATGAAAAATACTTACATTTTTAGGCATCTTGCAGCATCGTCAGATGAAAATTGAGCCTAATTTCGATGGTAAGGAACTGAAATGAATGTTTGCCGTGTCCGTCTGTCTGACATGCAGCTGTGTTGGGTTTTCGGCTGGGGGGTTTTCCAGATCCCAAATAGGGTTTCAGCACTATTTGCAAAGGGGTTTCAGCGACCTTTTTTGGGCTCAAAACAAGGTTTTTAGGACTAAAAATCGGGTAAAAATCCTGTCAGAAGTGCAAAAATGCCCTTTAAAACCCTATTTATAGTTTTAAAACGTGCTGAAAATCCTGTTTTTATTAAAAATGTGCAAAAAATGTTCTTGCTTTAAAACGCACAAAAAAGCTCTATTTTATTCGACATATCCCTCTCGCGCAGGGCCGTCAACTGTTCGATGAGCCAATTCGAATTTTTGGCCGGGAAAATGCGTGATGAACCCGTGCGAAGCTGAAAAAATTTGTCCGATGAAAACGCTGCGTGATGGAAAGAGTCATCACGCAGGTGCGTGATGAGGTTTTTCATCACGCATTTTTTTACTGGCCGCCACTTCAGATACCAGCTAATGTGCAACGCTGTAGCATACAGCCGACACAAAATGCGTGATAAAAATGAGTTATGGCTGCGCTGGCCGCATAACGCAAATGCGAAGCTGATCGAGGTTTAAATGTTGCGAAGCTGATCGAGCTTTGAGTGATGAACCCGTGCGAAGCTGATCGGCCAATGCGTGATGAAAAATTGTCGCGTGCACCAATTGGTGCACGGTCTGCCTGTAAGAGATAATACAGCTAAAATGCATTTCTGGAACCCTGTTTAGAAATTTTGAAACCCGCTCTGAAACCCTGTTTAGGGTTTCTGAGACCCAATTTAGAGTTCTGGAACCCTATTTAGGGCATCTGCCCTCTTTGAAAACTTAGTTAGGGTTCCGACCCTATTAAGGCTTCAGAAACCCTAATTAGAGTTTCAGAGACCCAATTTTTTGGGTTGCGGAACCCTATTTACGGTTTCAGAGTCCCAAATTAGGGTTCCGGAACCCTATTTAGTGCTTTTGAGTAGTGTTGTTAGGCTTTTTTTTTAAAAAAAGGCTTTTTTTGAAGACCCATTTCGAAAATTTTTTATTTTATTTACAGTATGGAAATTTTGGGGGGAAAATCGCTGAATTTAGCCTCAGATATACATTAGCAGTGCAGTTCTATCAATTTCTTGCCTATTCTAAGCCTAAAAATACGTTTTGAAGGGCAGCAGCCACTCTGTGAGCAATGTTGCAGGTAAAATGTCGAATGGCTGTAATACTATGTTTGAACCAAAGTATCAGCTTTTGCATTTAAAGTTGCTTCTGATGCATCCTTGCATCTCCTACAAGCTATATTTCATGCTAGGAAAAAATTTTGAAAAAAAATATTTCGAAATGAAAAATTTTCATAAAAAAGCTTTTTTTGGCTTTCAAAAAAAAATTTTTTTACAACTCTACTTGAAACCCAAATTAGGGTTCCAGAACCATACATGTAGTTTGGGTGTTTTCGGGAGGTTTAGCCCCAAGCCCGATTTTCGGCGCAAAAACCCCCCAGAATTCTGGGGGGTTTCTGAAACCCTATTTTGGGTTACAAACTGCTAAAATTAAGGGTTTCAAGACTTATAAACCGTAATTTAGGATTTCAAAAGCCCTAAATGGGGTTCCGGAACCCTAATTTGTGTTTCTGAAACTCGAAATAGGGTTCTGGTACCCTAATTTGGGTTTCAAAAGCCCTAATAGGGTTGCGGAACCCTAATTTGGGTTTCTGAAACAGTAAATAGGGTTCGGAACCCTAATTTGGTTTCTGAAACAGTAAATAGGGTTCCGGAACCCTAATTTAGGTTTCTGAAACAGTAAATAGGGTTCCGGAACCCTAAATTAGGTTTCTGAAACAGTAAATAGGGTTCCGGAACCCTAATTTGGGTTTCTGAAACAGTAAATAGGGTTCCGGAACCCTAATTTGGGCTTCTGAAACAGTAAATAGGGTTCCGGAACCCTAATTTGGGCTTCTGAAACAGTAAATGTGGTTCCGGAACCCTAATTTTGGTTTCTGAAACCCTAAATAGGGTTCCGGAACCCTTATTTTGGACTCTGAAACTCTAATTAGGTTTCTGAAACCGTAAATAGGGTTCTGGATCCACAATTTCCGTTTCTGGAGGTCCAAAATAGGGTTCCAGAACCCTAATTTGGGTTTCAGAGACCGAAAACATGGTTTCGGAACAATAATTAGGTTTCAAATGCTGTAAATAGGGTTTCAGAGGCCCTAAATATCGTTGCAGAACTCTAATTTGGGTCTCAGAAACCCTAAGCAGCGTTTCAGAGCCATAATTTGGGTTTCAAAATTTCTAAATATGGTTCCAGAAATGCATTTTAGCTGTATTATGTCGCATAAAATACAGCTTTTTTGCGCGTTTTAAAGTAAAAGCAGTTTTTTTGCTCGTTTTAATAAAAAATACAATTTTCTGCACGTTTTAAAACAATAAATAGGGGTTTAAAATGCATTTTTGCGCTTCTGACAGGATTTTTACCCGATTTTTAGTCCTCAAAACTCTGTTTTGAGCCCAAAACGGTCGCTGAAACCCACTTTTGGACACCAAAAAAGGTGGCTGAAACCCCTTTGGATATAGTGCTGAAATGAAACCCTACGTATTTGGGATCTGAAACCAGCCGAAAACCCAGCTACATGTATGTCCAGAACCCTATTTAGGGCTTTTTTTGAAATCCTAAATTACGGTTTATAAGTCTTGAAACCCTGAATTTTAGCAGTTTTTAACCCAAAAGAGGGTTTCAGAAACCCCAAAAATTCGGCTTGGGGGTTTTTTGCCGAAAATCGGGCTTGGGGTTAAACCACCCAACTACCATACATGTAACAGGGGGGTCTGGGGGGGTCTGCCCCCACCCGACTTAGGCCAGCCCCCCCCCAGATGGGGGACCCCCCCCCCCCCGAGACGATTTCACCGACCCCCCCTCCGATTTTTCTGGCAAGTAAATTTTCAAGCAAATTTTTGCAATTTTTTACAATTTCAGACACAAAAATTGCCAAAATCGCCTGCAAAACAGCACTTTTTAGCTGTATTTCAGCCCAAATTAGCGATTTTTTTGCGATTTTTAGCCCAAAAATTGCGATTTTTTCGATTTCTGAGCGTTTTTTAGTGCCCACCCCCCCCTCCCCCAAAATTTTGGCTCAGACCCCCCCCCCCGGCCGGCGCCAGACCCCCCCCCCCCAACCCCCCCTCCCCCCATCGGCGGATGACCTGTTACATGTATGCCAACTACATGTATGATCTGACCTGTCTAGAGGTGTGTCCAGGGCATGCCCATTGAGGGTTTTGGGCGGGACGCGGTATGCACAAAGAAGAAATTTTAAAAATTACGGGTTGTTTAAAAACGGGAATTTACTTCAACTTTTGTTTTAGTAGACGGATCCTTTAGACTTCTTCAGTGTCTTTGGAACGAACGTGCCCTATAGATTGGTTTGTCGCTGGTCAGGAACAAACCACTGAGCTGGATGGATACTGTAAACGTTTGAAGTGAGTTCAGCATACTCCGATTTTCTACTGTTTTTCAGTTTTTAGTTGTTTTTTTTATGGATTTTGCCTAAAATTCGGAATGGAAAGTGTGTGCTACGTTTCCCCCAACTCTGATTAGCGCGCTAGAAATTCGACTTTTAAATTTCGGTCCTATAGTGGACCGATTTTCAGAAGGCAGTATCTCGAGCCTGGACCGTCAAATCGGGAAATCCTTTGCAGTAGTTAGGTAAGCTATTTAGACCTATTGGTCCTCAAACTTTAAGACCTCCACCCACAATAAAGTTTCATTTTTGAGGTCAAAGGGCCAAAACTCGATCGAAATAGAGACTGACCCTTAAAGTACTGAAAAACAAGAGAACATCGCAGTGTGCTGAACTCACTCACTTTAAACGCTGACAGTACCCAACTCAGCGGTTTCTTCTTTTCTTGATCGGTGGCCAGCCAATCGATCGGCCATTGCGCGCTCTTTCACCAGTTACACCAGAAACTAAAAGATTCCAGTTAATGTTGGAAGTAAATATTCCCGTGTTTTTGAACAACGTGTAAATTGAAATTAAGCAAAAATAGAATTATACACCATTTTTCTGTTTAAAATGTCGATTAATTAAAGCTTAGCTTAATTTTAGCTTTTAATTTGAAAAGTTAGTCCGAGTTTTTAAAAATTTAGTAAGACAAAGCAAAAACCGACGGGCCGGGCTGGATTCTTGGCGGACCGGGCCTGATTTTGATGGCCGGTGGTCATGCCGGGCCTGGCATGCCTCTCCTGAGCGACCCACTGGGTCAGGCCGGGTCCGATAAAAGGTGCCTGTGCACATCTCTAGACCTGTCTATTTATTTCTCTGTCTGTGTTTGTCTTTCTGTTTGGCTGTGTCATTCAGTACCAAGTCCATTCCATACATATGCATCATACATGTAACAGAGGGGGTCTGGGGGTCTGCCCCCCCCCACCCGACTTAGGCCAGACCCCCCTAGACGATTTTTCCGACCCCCCTTCCTATTTTTCTGGCAATTAATTTTTTGAGCAAATTTTTGATTTTTTTCAATTTCGGACACAAAAATTGTCAAGATCGCCTGCCAAACAGCACTTTTTAGCGGTATTTCAGCCGAAATCAGCGATTTTTTAGCGGTTTTTAGTGCACAACCCCCTCCCAAAATTTGGGCTCAGACCCCCCGGCCGGCGCCAGACTCCCCAGCCCCCCTTCAGCGGATGACCTGTTACATGTGTACATTGAAAGAGTTTGATTGTATACATATAGCACTGTTCATGGTCTATGGTTTATGGTCACTGTTTGTTTGTACAGTTGCTAATAAACGCTTCATTGGTGCCGAGTAGACCCGGGATTGAATTGTTGTGTTGTTGCGCGTGTCCCACTCAAACATGTAACAGGGCGTCTGGGGGTCTGCCCCCCCGACTTAGGCCAGACCCGGGGATGATGGGGACCCCTGAGACGATTTTATTGGCAAGTAATTTTTGAGCAAACTTTTGCAATTTTTTTCAATTTCAATCACAAAAATTGCCAAAATCGGCTGTAAAACAGCACTATTTAGTTGTATTTCAGCCCAAATTAGCGATTTTTTACGATTTTTCAGCGTTTTTAATGCCCAACCCCCTCCAAAAATTTGGGCCCAGACCCCCCACTGACCGACGCCAGACCCCCAACCCCCCTCCCCCTTAGGCGGATGACCTGTTACAGGTATGACTAAGTCATGCATTGAAACGCTTCAGATGGAGAGGAACAAAGTGTCTTCAGCCCCTTCACACTCCCTCAATTCACTGCAAATGCTGAAGAGGCCCTTAAGGCTGAGCAGCAGCCTTCAACAACTCGGACTCACACCTTCCGAGTCCAAGTCATGCATCGAAACGCTTCAAATGGAGAGGAACAAAGTGTCTTGAGCCCCTTCACACTCCCTCAATCCACTGCAAATGCTGAAGAGGATCTTAAGGCTGAGCAGCAGCCTTCAACAACTTGGAATCACACCTGCCAGTACTGCTGTCGTGAGTTTTCCTCACTGCAAGACTGGATAGAACATGAAAGTAGTCACACTTCTTGGAAGTGCACTGACTGCGGCAAACTGTTCCCTTCTGACGAACAACTGGCCTACCACAGCAAGGTGCATGCGTCCTTTGCCCAGGTACGGGCTGCCTGGGCACACCGGATGAATTGGCTTGGAATCTGCGATGACTGTAACGTTGGATTCAGTACACATGCTGAGCTGAACAGACACGTTAGGCTGAGCTTCTGTAGTTTTCGATGCTTAAACCAAGTTTGTCTGGTCACTTTGACTGGAGTTGCATTCTATTCCTGCAGCAAGTGCACAATTCCTTGCTCCACTCCTGGCTATCTGCTGGAAGCTGTGCATAAGCATGCTGTGCCGCTGAAATTCCAATGTCAGTTCTGCAGAAAGAAACACACCACTGACACTGAATATCGACTGGGAGGAGCCAGATTCCACTGTAACACCTGCAACAAGGTCTTTGCCTCAGCGACTGAATTCACTAAGCATTTCAAGCGGTTCAATGGAGCAAAAGCCGCAGGTTGCACAGGTCTGGCGCCATACATCTTACCTGCACTCAAGGGCAGCAAATGCGATCAGCGCTTCCTCAGCGACACTGACTACAGACGTCACATGAACAAGTCTAATGCTGGACAATAGAGCTGTTCACGAGCCTAAAATGGCTCGGCTTGATTGCGAGCTCTGTTTTGGTCAGCTCTTTTGCGCGCACCCCCAAGCTCGCTCGAGCACAGCTCAAGAGCTTTAAATTAGAGACCTGCATTTGTCGGGCGGGTCGAGTGAAGGTTAGAGCCAGGCCGGGCCTGAGATTTGGAACTCCCGGCCGGGCCTACCATTGTTGGCGAAAAGCGAAAATTTTCTCCCTCCGGGAGGGGAGGGTTGAGAAGGAGGT
Source organism: Sabatieria punctata (assembly GCA_030248155.1). Taxonomy (NCBI): domain Eukaryota; kingdom Metazoa; phylum Nematoda; class Chromadorea; order Araeolaimida; family Comesomatidae; genus Sabatieria; species Sabatieria punctata. The sequence goes on from JASANB010004098.1 coordinate 146,994, forward strand.
ATGGCCGGCCGAGGGGTGTATGGGCCGGTGAGGGGGGTAAACCCCCTTACCCCCGGCCCATGTATGATTTTAAGCCCAGAATGCTTTTTTACATGCATTTTGCGAGAAAGTCAGCTTTGAGGGGGCAAGCAGGGTCATCCCACGGATCCGGCTGATATTTATATCTCTTAAAATAGAGCACAGTCGAAGACCAACAGTGCATGCCCGGCCACCAGCAACCCCCTGGAACCGGAGCTACACCCCCTCAAAGTTGGGTCGGCAGCAATTTTCGGGCTCATTTTAATAGCTCTGACACCCTCCATTCAAACGATCATACATGTAGTTGGGGGGGGTTAGCCCCCCAGGCCCGATTTTCGGCAACCCCCCCAGCCGAATTCTGGGGGGTTTCTGAAACCCTATTTTGGGTTACAAACTGCTAAAATTCAGGATTTCAAGACTTATAAACCGTAATTTAGGATTTCAAAAGCCCTAAATAGGGTTCCGGAACCCTAATTTGGGTTTCAAAAGCCCTAAATAGGGTTCCGAAACCCTGTTTTGGGGTATCTGAAAGCCTAAATAGGGTTCCGGAACCCTAGTTTGGGTTTCTGAAACCCTAAATAGGGTTCTGGAGCCCTACTTTGGGTTTCTGAAATCCTAAATAGGGTTCTGGAACCCTAATTTGGGTTTCAAAAGCCCTAAATAGGGTTTCGAAACCCTAATTTAGGTTTCAAAAGCCCTAAATAGGGTTCCGAAACCCTGTGTTGGGTTTCTGAAAGCCTAAATAGGGTTCCGGAACCCTAATTTGGGTTTCTGAAACCCTAAATAGGGTTCCGGAGCCTTACTTTGGGTTTTAAAAACCCTAAATAGGGTTCCGAAACCCTGTTTTGGGTTTCTGAAACCCTAAATAGGGTTTCGGAACCCTAATTTGGGTTTCTGTAACCCTAAATAGGGTTCCGGAGCCTTACTTTGGGTTTCTGTAACCCTAAATAGGGTTCCGAAACCCTGTTTTGGGTTTCTGAAACTCTAAATAGGGTTTCGAAACCCTGTTTTGGGTTTCTGAAACCCTGAATAGGGTTCCGGAACCCTAATTTGGGTTTCTGTAACCCTAAATAGGGTTCCGGAGCCTTACTTTGGGTTTCTGTAACCCTAAATAGGGTTCCGAAACCCTGTTTTGGGTTTCTGAAACTCTAAATAGGGTTTCGAAACCCTGTTTTGGGTTTCTGAAACCCTAAATAGGGTTCCGGAACCCCAATTTGGGTTTCTGAAACCCTAAATAGGGTTCTGGAGCCTTACATTGGGTTTCTGTAACCCTAAATAGGGTTCCGAAACCCTGTTTTGGGTTTCTGAAACTCTAAATAGGGTTTCGAAACCCTGTTTTGGGTTTCTGAAACCCTAAATAGGGTTCCGGAACCCCAATTTGGGTTTCTGAAACCCTAAATAGGGTTCTGGAGCCTTACTTTGGGTTTTAAAAACCCTAAAGAGGGTTCCGAAACCCTGTTTTGGGTTTCTGAAACTCTAAATAGGGTTCCGGAACCCTAATTTGGGTTTCTGAAACCCTAAATAGTGTTCCGGGACCCTAATTTGGGATTCTGAAACACCCAAATAGGGTTCCGGAACCCTAATTTGGGTTTCAAAAGCCCTAAATAGGGTTCCGGAACCCTAATTTGGGTCTCAAAAACCCTTAACAGGGTTTCAGGGCCGTAATTTTGGTTTCAAAATTTCTAAATATGGTTCCAGATATGCATTTTAGTTGTATTCTGTCGAGTAAAATCGAGCTTTTTTGCATGTTTTAAAGCAAAAACATGTTTTTTGCACGTTTTTAATAAAAAATAGGATTTTCTGCACATTTTAAACCAATAGATAGAGTTTTAAAGGGCATTTTTGCACTTCTGACAGGATTTTTAGCTGATTTTTAGTCCTCAAAACCCTGTTTTGAGCCCAAAAAAGGTCGCTAAAACCCACTTTTGGACACCAAAAAAAGGTCGCTGAAGCCCCATTTGGAAATAGTGCTGAAACCCTATTTTGGATTTGGAAACCCCCCCCCCCAGCCGAAAACTCAGCTACATGTATGCAAACGATCACCCTTCATTCGTTTCTTAAGCTAGGATCCCGACTTGTTTTGTAGCTGTTCGAATGCCTTTTATATTCTGGTACTCCCGTTTCCAGATCATAGCTGGTTACCGAGATCTTCACCGAGAACTGGGAAATTGCCGCAAAATACCACTCCGTTTTTTTTCGAAAAATCTTTATAACTTTTTGTGCAAAGGCGCTGCCAAGCTAATGTTTTAACAAAAGTTAGGTATGGGTTGGCCAAACAAAATGAGCGCACTAAAGCGTGCTGTTTGGGGGAGAGGGGGGGATATTTTGGCCTCTCAAAGGTGTTCGAAAAAAATTTTTTTCTGCAAAGCTTAGTGGTTAGCATAGTGTTATATGCAGTTTTGTGTGCTGAGTTCCAAAATGCATTCAGTTTAGCTAGACTCGCTCTGGATCGGGAGAAATTTGCGTTCAAAGTGGTTATGTAGTTTTTGCTGCTGATTCCGAAAATAACCTTATTTTTGCTCTACGTTGCCCAGTTTTGGAGATATCGGCATTTTTATGATTTAGGAAGAAAACGGCTGCACTTGCTATAACATGCTCTATTGAAAGGTGACTCAATTCGGTCGCATGTAGGGTACAGAGCCATCAAATTTATATCACCAAAACAGTTTTTGCCGCTGATTACGAAAATGACATCTGTTTTTCAATCTGACCACTTCTGAGCGACTTATGTAGTTTTTATGCTCTGGTACTCAGACAATAAGTTATCTGTCAAATCTGGACCTAACGTGGTATCTATCTGGCGCAGTTTTTTCCGCTGATTCAGAATATCATCATAGTTTTGCGCTGCGGCCACTCAGTCGCAAGTTATGGACCTCTGAAGTTTCATTAAGAAATATGCCGTGAGAAGCTGTAATCCTGAAATATATGTTCAGCATTCATGCATTTCTGAAGGGAACCTTTTGTCAGCCAATAGTGTACCCGACCTATTTTGACCGGCTGAGTTCAAAAATGACCTTTGTTTTTCTCTACTGCTGTTCAATTTCGAGATATTACTGATCAATCAAAATTTGCATTAATATTCATATGTCCCCAAAAGGAATAATTTAATGCATGAATGCTAAACATTTATTTCAGGATTATGGCTTCTCACGGCATGTTTCTTAATGAAGCTTCAGAGTTCCGAAACTTGCGACTGAGTGGCGGTAGCGCAAAACTATGACCATATTCTGAATCAGCGAAGAAAACTGCACCAGATATATACCATTTTATTCCCAGATTTGACAGATAACTTATTGTCCGAGTACCAGGGCGTAAAAACTACATAAGTCGCTCAGGAGCGGACAGATTTAAAAACAGATGTCATTTTCGTAATCAGCGGCAAAAACTGCATTAGGTGATATAAATTTGATGGCTCTGTACCCTACATGCGACTGAATTGAGTCACCTTTCAAACGAGCATGTTATAACAAGTGCAGCCGTTTTCTTCCCAAATCATGAAAATGCCGATATCTTCAAAGCTGGGCAACGCAGAGCAAAAATAAAGTTATTTTCGGAATCAGCAGCAAAAACAACATAAGAAAAACTGCATTGCACCGCGTTTAATTCATACTAGCGAGTAGTGCCACTCAAGAAATAGGGTTGGTCTCAACTTTGGACGGCAATTTCTGCCGATCCAGAGCGAATCTAGCTAAACTGAATGCATTTTCGAACTCAGCACATGAAACTGCATATAACCATACATGGGCCGGGGGGTAAGGGGGTATACCCCCCCTCGGCCGGCCATACCCCCCCTCCCCTACCCCCCTCGAAATTTTCGCTTATTTAAGGCAAAATAGACGTTTTTTGGCCTTTTTTCGGGGTGGGGCCCCCCCCCCCCCCGAGGTCTCAACCCCCCCACCCCACCCCCCCTCCGGATTTTTCCGGCCCATGTACGCATATAACAGTATGCTAATCAGTAAGCTTTGCAGAAAAAAATTTTTTTCGAACACCTTTGAGAGGCCAAAACACCCCTCCCCCCAAATTGTTTGGACAACTCATGCCTAACTTTTGTTGAAACATTAGCTTGGCAGGGCCTTTGCACAAAAAGTTATAAAGATTTTTCAAAAAACAACGGAGTGGCATTTTGCGGCAATTTCGCAGTTTTCGGTGAAGATCTCGGTAAGGTAACCAGCTATGATCTGGAAACGGGAGTACCAGAATATGAAAGGTCATTCGAACAGCTACAAAACAATATGCGAGTCGGGATCCTATCTTAAGAAACGAATGAAGGGTGATCGTTTGAATGGAGGGTGTCAGAGCTATTAAAATGAGCACCGAACTAACTGTAAATTTCTCCCAGAATGCCATTTTATGCGTTTTTAAAAGGCAACTTCTTAAAAGTTTCTCGCAACTCGGCAACTTTTTAAAAGTTATAAAAATTTTATGTCAAATTCAAATTTACCGGGCCGGGCCTGGCCCATCTGAAAATTAAAAAATCCGGGCCGGTCCGCCAAAAAGTCGGCCCGTGCAGGTCTCTACTTTGAATTTGGCGGAAAATCAGGCAACTTCAACATTTTACACCCCCCCCCCCCTTTAAAAAATCCTGGGTACGCCACTGGGCGAAGGTAGCTAGGAGGAAGTGATGTTGCTCAAAATTGCTGAAAACCTTTAGGTTATGACTGATAAATCATACCGAACTAACTGTAAATTTCCCCCAGAATGCCATTCTATGCGTTTTTAAAAGGCAACTTCTTAAAAGTTTCTCGCAACTCGGCAACTTTTTAAAAGTTTTAAAAATTTTATGTCAAATTCAAATTTTCCGGGCCGGGCCTAGATTTTAGACTGTCGGGCCGGGCCGGGCCGCCAAAAAGTCGGCCCGTGCAGGTCTCTACTTTAAATTTGGCGGAAAACTTGGAAAAATAGGAAAGTAACACCATAAATTCAATACCTAAGGCTTTTCCTCGCTAATTAGACGGTTTTTCTGTTTGTTAGCTTAAAATAATGTAGCAAACATAGAAATTAAACCTATCTTGCCGATTAAATTTTACTCATTTTAAAGTTTGTAGCGCGTTCTGGGCTAGGCTCGGACCGTGAGCTTTCTAACCTTTGATAAGCTCGCTCGAACTGGGAGCCAAGGTGAGCTTTTTCAGGCTTGTGAACATCTCTACTAGACAAGCCCAACAGCTAGTATGTCCTGATTGCAGTGAGACATACCGCTCTGAAGCCTTACTGAATAAGCATAGAGCACAGAATGCATGTCCTGTCCACTGCCCTGTCAAGTGTAATTATTGCAAAGAAAGCTTCACTGCAAAATGTGCTCTGGCACGGCACTACCGGGGGCGCTGCCATGTTCACAAGCCGAAGTCGAAGTTGTTCAAGTCTGATTACCATAAACAGAGATTCGTGTACACCTTGACTCGTGGCTGGCATGCGGACGAGGACCAGCACTTGTTGAAGTGCTCAAAGTGTGGCAAGAAATTTGCTTGCAAAGTGAAGCTCGGTTATCATATGAAAGCTCATTTGTGAGCGGCTTCAGAGACAAAGAACAGTATCTGATCATACACAGTATCTGAAAGACACTTCGGATCCTTATAACTTTGAAAGTGCTGGCTCGGATAAAAATGGTGTGCATTGTTTCTATTGTAATACATTAAATAACGTTATACAACGCAGATGTACACCAGAAACAATCCAGCAATAACCCAGATGGGCCACATGCGAGGCAATCAGAATGGGCCGAGGCGGACTCGACTCGAACCCGCTATGTGTCATGCGCCGCGTGCATGGGAGCCGAGAGATACTCACCAATTAGAGATGTGTACGGGCCGGGCATGCCCATCAACGATTTTGGACGGGCCGGGCCGGGCCTAAATTTTTGACAGGCGGGCCGGGCCGGGCATGTACGTATAAAGAACAGCAGAATACAAAGAAGAACACCTTGATTAGCTTAGCAGGGTTGCCAGGTTTTTCAGACCCTATCCCCCTACTTTTCAGATAAAATCCCCCTACTTCCCTCTACCATTTTCAAAAAGCCCCTACCAAAAACCCGTACCGTGAGAACTGTAAAAACTGTGGGGTTTTATGGCATTTACGTTATATACTTGCGCAAAATTGCAAGTGTAGTAGCTAAACAATACCTAACTAATACAGTAACAGACTCTAAACAAGGAATACCAAGGGACTGAATCATACATGTACTAGGGGGGTTTGGGGAGTTACCCCCCCTGCTGAAAAGGCCAAACCCACCTCCCCCCCCCCCCGCCGAGACAAGTTAAAGGACCCCCCCCCCCCCCACCCAAAAATACAAGTACTAGTAGTGGCTCCAGTACTAACAAACTCGCTCAGAAATCGCTCAGAATGCCTTCTAAATGCGTTTTTGAAGGCTAAATTTTCAAAATTTTCTCGGCCTGGTTGGGCTTCTGCCCGACCAGGCACTTTCAACATTTTACACCCCACCTTTCGGAAATCTTGGATACGATCGAGGTTTTTGGAAGCCCTTTTTGTCATTTTTTGCTTATTTTTAACTCTGAAACGCTATTTGACAGCTTAAAATAGCGATTTTTAGCCTCCTTACTGGAAAAAACGTGCTAAAAACGCATTTCCAGGCGTTTTGGAGCTTTTTGAAATTTTGGACCCTCCCTCTGGGCGAAACCCCCCCTCGACCCCCCACCTGAGGAAACCCCCCCTACCCCCCGATCGGCCCGGAGCTGTTACATGTATGGACTGAATGCATAAACTACATTCAGAATTCGTTTTCAAAAAGTAAACTACAAAACCCGCTTCAGTTCCTAAAATGTCAGAGAAGCAAAAAATCAAGGTAAATCTGGGACTTTGAATGTTTTGTATTTCTGAAATAGACTCGGGGTCCTTTTACGCTATGAAAACCGATTTGGGTGCATTCATAAATGGAATGTGCAGAACAAGTACTGTAGAACGGGTCAAGAACTTTCTAAAAAATGAACAAAAATGATAGATTTACAGCTCAATCCTAACCTAACCTAAACACTCTAATCAGGGTTTAAAACTAACCTAAAAACCCAAATCAGGGTTTGAAAGTAACCTAAAAACCCTAATCAGGTTTCATTAGCACATTGTGTATCATTATCAATGACAAAAACCCCAATATCCAATTCTTGGAAAACAACCCAATACCAGTTCGCACTCTAATTAAGCAAGCATTAATTTGAAATTCGCTGTTTTAAAATGCCAATTTCCAGAGCTTAACATGAAATTTAGCTTTTAATCTGAAAATTAATACCAAATTTTCAAAAATTAGTAAGACAAAGCAAAATTAACGGGCCGGACAGGGCCGGGCCGGATTTTGGGCGGGCCGGGCCGGGCACCATTTTCAGGCCCCCCGGGCCGGGCCGGGCCCGATTTTGATGCCCGGCGGGCATGGCGGGCCGGGCATGCCTCACCTGATCGGCCCGCCGGGCCGGGCCGGGCCGGAAAAAAGGTGCCCGTGCACATCTCTATCACCAATACACCACAGACACAGACAAACACCACAGCCACAGACATTCTATGAAATGTTGGTATTTAGCCTATTTTTTACGCCGTAGATTGCAAAACTGTGCTGTGCTACTAAATGTGTGCACAGTAGGTGGAAAATAACATTCTGGTTTGTAAAGCATTATCTGCCCAGACCTAGTGTCTGGTGCTATAACAGTCTCATTAAATTGGGCTAAGTGTAACTTTTTCAATCGGTTTAGTCTCTGGAAAATGCCTGTTTTTTTAGAAAACACTGGTCCTGTCGTTCCAGTTTGTTCATACATACAGTCGGGGGAAATGGGAGTTCCCCAGGCCCGATTTTCCGGGAAAATTCCCCCCAGCCGGGGGGGGGGGGATTTTTTGAAACCCTATTTTGGGTGTCTAAACCCGTAAACAGGGTTCCCGAAGCTGTGATTTAGGCTTTCGGAGACCCTAAACAGGATTTTCGAAACGCAAATTACGGTTTCTGAAACCCTAAACAGGGTTCCCCAACCGTAATTAGGACTCTGAAACTCTAATTAGGGTTTCTGAAGCCCTAAATAGGGTTCGGAAACCCTAATTTGGTACTTTGAAACTCGAATTAGGGTTTCTGAAGCCCTAAATAGGGTTCCGGAACCCTAGTTTGAGACTCTGATAATTACGCTTTCTGACGCCCTAAATAAGGTACCGGAACCCTAATTTGTGGGTCTCTGAAACTCTTCTGAAGCCCTAAATAGGGTTCCCGAACCCTAAATTGGGTGTCTGAAATTCTAATTTGGGTTTCAGAGACCCAAACCAAGGTTTCGGAACCCTAATTAGGGTTTCAAAAGCTGTTTGTCAATGCTTTTCAAAAGCTGACTGTTAAACAACTTACACAAAAACTGTAAAATTGTACCACTGAATATTCAAATGGAAACCAGTCTACCACAAAATGATCCGAGCAGATGCAACACAGAGTGGCTCTAAAGAGAACAAATGCTGAATTCAACTTCCAAAAAACCTCGATCGTATCCAAGATTTCCGAAAGGTGGGGGTGTAAAATGTTGAAAGTGCCTGGTCGGGCAGAAGCCCAACCAGGCCGAGAAAATTTTGAAAATTTAGCCTTTCAAAAACGCATTTAGAAGGCATTCTGAGCGATTTCGGAGCGAGTTTGTTAGTACTGGAGCCACTACTAGTACTTGTATTTTTTGGGGGGGGGGGGGGGGGGTCCTTTAACTTGTCTCGGCGGGGGGGGGGTGAGGAGGGTTTGGCCTTTCGTGCAGGGGGGGGGTAACTCCCCAAACCCCCTAGTACATGTATGATTCAGTCCCTTGGTGTTCCTTGTTTAGAGTCTGTTACTGTATTAGTTAGGTATTGTTTAGCTACTACACTTGCAATTTTGCGCAAGTATATAACGTAAATGCCATAAAACCCCACAGTTTTTACAGTTCTCACGGTACGGGTTTTTGGTAGGGGCTTTTCGAAAATGGTAGAGGGAAGTTGAGGGGGATTTTATCTGAAAAGTAGGGGGATAGGGTCTGAAAAACCTGGGCAACCCTGCTAAGCTAATCAAGGTGTTCTTCTTTGTATTCTGCTGTTCTTTATACGTACATGCCCGGCCCGGCCCGCCTGTCAAAAATTTAGCCCGGCCCGCCCGTCCAAAATCGCTGTTGATGGGCATGCCCGGCCCGTACACATCTCTAATTGGTGAGTATCTCTCGGCTCCCATGCACGCGGCGCATGACACATAGCGGGTTCGAGTCGACTCCGCCTCACCGCATTCGATTGGCTTCGCATGTGGCCCATCTGGGTTATTGCTGGATTGTTTCTGGTGTACATCTGCGTTGTATAACGTTATTTAATGTATTACAATAGAAACAATGCACACCATTTTTATCCGAGCCAGCACTTTCAGTTATAAGGATCCGAAGTGTCTTTCAGATACTGTGTATGATCAGATACTGTTCTTTGTCTCTGAAGCTGCTCACGAACGAGCTTTCATATGATAACCGAGCTTCACTTTGCAAGCAAATTTCTTGCCACACTTTGAGCACTTCAACAAGCGCTGGTCCCCGTCCGCATGCCAGCCACAAGAGTCAAGGTGATCATGGGGCTTTCATTATGGTAATCAGACTTGAACAACTTCGACTTCGGCTGCGGGAACATGGCAGCGCCCCCGGTAGTGCCGTGCCAGAGCACATTTCGTAAGTGAAGCTTTCTTTGCTACAATTACACTTGACAGGGCAGTGGACAGGACATGCATTCTGTGCTCTATGCTTATTCAGTAAGGCTTCAGAGCGGTACGTCTCTACTGCAATCAGGACATACTAGCTGTTGGGCTTGTCTAGTAGAGATGTTCACAAGCCTGAAAAAGCTCACCTTGGCTCCCAGTTCGAGCGAGCTTATCAAAGGTTAGAAAGCTCACGGTCCGAGCCTAGCCCAGAACGCGCTACAAACTTTAAAATGAGTAAAATTTAATCGGCAAGATAGGCTTTAATTTCTATGTTTGCTACATTATTTTGGGCCAACAAATGAAAACCGTCTAATTAGCGAGGAAAAGCCTTAGGTATTGAATTTATGAAATAGCTTCGGTTTTTTTCCAAGTTTTCCGCCAAATTTAAAGTAGAGACCTGCACGGGCCGACTTTGGCGGCCCGGCCCGGCCCGACAGTCTGGGGTGTGCCCCCCGGCCCCCCCCCCCCCCGCCGCACCCCCCCCCCCCCCCCCCCCCCCCCCCCCCCCCACCCAGTCTGCCCGGAAAATTTGAATTTGACATAAAATTTTGGCAAACTTTAAAAAAGTTGCCGAGTTGCGAGAAACTTTAAGAAGTTGCCTTTTAAAAACGCATAGAATGGCATTCTGGGGGGAAATTTACAGCTAGTTCAGTATAATTTATCAGTCATAACCTAAAACGTTTTCAAAAATTTTGAAGCAACACTACTTCCTAGCTACCTTCGCCCAGTGGCATACCCAGGATTATTTAAAGTGGGTGTAAAATGTTGAAGTTGCCTGATTTTCCGCCAAATTCAAAGTAGCAATCTTACCGGCCGACTTTTTGGCGGACCGGCCCGGATTTTAATTTCAGATGGGCCAGGCCCGGCCCGGTAAATTTGAATTTGACATAAAATTTTTATAACTTTTAAAAAGTTGCCGAGTTGCGAGAAACTTTTAAGAAGTTGCCTTTTAAAAACGCATAAAATGGCATTCTGGGAGAAATTTACAGTTAGTTCGGTGCTCATTTTAATAGCTCTTGACACTCTCTATTCAAACGATCACCCTTCATTCGTGTCTTAATTTTTCATCCCTGACTCGCATATTATACTTTGTAGCTGTTCGAATGACCTTTCATATTCTGGTACTCCCGTTTCCAGATCATAGCCGGTTACCTTACCGAGATCTTCACCGAAAACTGCGAAATTGCCGCAAAATGCCACTCCGTTGTTTTTTGAAAATTTTTGCAACTTTTTGTGCAAAGGCCCTGCCAAGCTAATGTTTCAACAAAAGTTATGTATGAGTTGTCCAAACAATTTGGGGGAGGGGTGGTTTTCGGCCCTCTCAAGCACGTGTTCGAAAAAAATTTTTTCTGCAAGTTTACTGATTAGCATACCTGTTATATGCGTACATGGGCCGGAAAAATCCGGAGGGGGCGGGTGGGGGGGTTGAGACCTCGGGGGGGGGGGGGCCCCACCCCCGAAAAAGGCCAAAAAACGTCTATTTTGCCTTAAATAAGCGAAAATTCCTTGGAGGGGGTAGGGGAGGGGGCATGGCCGGCCGAAGGGGGTATACCCCCTTTACCCCCCGGCCCATGTATGGTTAGGTGCAGTTTCTACGTGCTGAGTTCGAAAATGCACCCAGTTTAGCTAGATTCGCTCTGGATCGGCAGAAATTGCCGTCCAAAGTTGAGACCAACCCTATTTCTTGAGTGGCACTACTCGCTAGTATGAATTAAACGCGGTGCAATGCAGTTTTTCTTGCGTTGTTTTTGCTGCTGATTCCGAAAATAACTTTATTTTTGCTCTTGCGTTGCCCAGCTTTGAAGATATCGGCATTTTCATGATTTGGGAAGAAAACTGCTGCACTTGTTATAACATGCCTGTTTGAAAGGTGACTAATTCAGTCGCATGTAGGGTACAGAGCCATCAAATTTATATCACCTAATGCAGTTTTGCCGCTGATTACGAAAATGACATTCCAGGGGGTGAATCTGTCCGCTCCTGAGCGACTTATGGGGTTTTTACGCCCTGGTACTCGGACAATAAGTTATCTGTCAAATCTGGGAATTAAATGGTATATATCTGGTGCAGTTTTCTTCGCTGATTCAGAATATGGTCATAGTTTTGCGCTACCGCCACTCAGTCGTGCGTTTCGGAACTCTGAAGCTTCATTAAGAAACATGCCGTGAGAAGCCATAATCCTGAAATAAATAAAATAGTATTCATGCATTAAATTATTCCTTTTGGGGACATATGAATATTAATGCAAATTTTGATTGATCAGTAATATCTCGAAATTGAACAGCAGTAGAGAAAAACAAAGGTCATTTTTGAACTCAGCCGGTCAAAATAGGTCGGGTACACTATTGGCTGACAAAAGGTTCCCTTCAGAAATGCATGAATGCTGAACATATATTTCAGGATTACAGCTTCTCACGGCATATTTCTTAATGAAACTTCAGAGGTCCATAACTTGCGACTGAGTGGCCGCAGCGCAAAACTATGATGATATTCTGAATCAGCGGAAAAACCGCGCCAGATAGATACCACGTTAGGTCCAGATTTTCAGATAACTTATTGTCTGAGTACCAGAGCATAAAAACTACATAAGTCGCTCAGGAAGTGGTCAGATTGAAAAACAGATGTCATTTTCGTAATCAGCGGCAAAAACTGTTTTGGTGATATAAATTCTGATGGCTCTGTACCCTACATGCGACCGAATTGAGTCACCTTTCAATAGAGCATGTTATAGCAAGTGCAGCCGTTTTCTTCCTAAATCATAAAAATGCCGATATCTCCAAAACTGGGCAACGTAGAGCAAAATAAGGTTATTTTCGGAATCAGCAGCAAAAACTACATAACCACTTTGAACGCAAATTTCTCCCGATCCAGAGCGAGTCTAGCTAAACTGAATGCATTTTGGAACTCAGCACACAAAACTGCATATAACACTATGCTAACCACTAAGCTTTGCAGAAAAAAATTTTTTTTCGAACACTTTGAGAGGCCAAAATATCCCCCCAAACAGCACGCTTTAAAAGCTCATTTTGTCGGCCAACCCATTTCCAACTTTTGTTAAAACATTACTTGGCAGCGCCTTTGCACAAAAGTTATAAAGATTTTTCGAAAAAAAACGGAGTGGTATTTTGCGGCAATTTCCCAGTTCTCGGTGAAGATCTCGGTAACCAGCTATGATCTGGAAACGGGAGTACCAGAATATAAGGCATTCGAACAGCTACAAAACAAGTCGGGATCCTAGCTTAAGAAACGAATGAAGGCATCGTTTGCATACATGTAGCTGAGTTTTCGGCTGGGGTTTCCAAATCCAAAATAGGGTTTCAGTACTATTTCCAAGTGGAGCTTCAGCGACCTTTTTTTGGTGTTCAAAAGTGGGTTTTAGCGACCTTTTTTGGGCTCAAAACAGGGTTTTGAGGACTAAAAATCAGCTAAAAATCCCGTCAGAAGTGCCAAAATGCCCTTCAAAACTCCTATCAATTGGTTTAAAATGTGCAGAAAATCCTATTTTTTATTAAAAACGTGCAAAAAACAAGTTTTTGCTTTAAAACAGTGCAAAAAAAAGCTCGATTTACTCGACAGAATACAACCAAAATGTGACATATCTGAAACCATATTTAGAAATTTTGAAACCAAAATTACGGCCCTGAAACCCGGTTAAATGGCTTGAGACCCAAATTAGGTTTCGGAACCCTATTTAGGGGCTTCGAAACCCAAATTAGGGTTCCGGAACCCTATTTGGGTGTTTCAGAATCCCAAATTAGGGTCCCGGAACACTATCTGAGGGTTTCAGAAACCCAAATTAGGGTTCCGAACCCTATTTAGAGTTTCAGAAACGCAAAACAGGGTTTCGGAACCCTATTTAGGGTTTTTAAACCAAAAGTGAGTGCTCCAGAACCCTATTTAGGGTTTCAGAAAACCAAATTGGGGTTCCGGAACCCTATTCGGGGCTTCAAGAAACCCAAAACAGGGTTTCCGAAAACCTATTTAGAGTTTCAGAAACTTCCAAAATAGGGTTTCGGAACCCTATTTAGTGTTACAGAAAATCAATGTAAGCGCTCTAGAACCCTATTTAGGGTTTCAGAACCCAAATTGGGGTTCCGAACCCGTTTAGGGTTTCAGAAACTCCAAAACAGGGTTTCGAAACCCATTTAGAGTTTCAGAAACCCAAAACAGGGTTTCTGAACCCCATTTAGTGTTACAGAAACCAAAGTAAGGCTCCGAACCCTATTTAGGGTTACAGAAACCCAAATTAAGGTTCCGGAAGCCTATTCAGTGTTTCAGAAACCCAAAACAGGGTTTCGAAACCCTATTTAGAGTTTTAGAAACTCCAAAACAGGGTTTCGAACCCTATTTAGGGTTGCAGAAAAACCCAAAGTAAGGCCCCGGAACCCTATTTAGGGTTAGAGATATCCAAATTCAGGTTCCGAAACCCTATTCAGGGTTTCAGAAACCCAAAACAGAGTTTCAGAACCCTATTTTAGGTTTTTAAAACTGAAAGTAAGGTCGAACCCTGTTCTGTAGGTTTCAGAAACCCAAATTAGGTTCCGAACCTTATTTAGGCTTTCAGAAACCCAACACAGGGTTTCGGAAACCCTATTTAGGGCTTTTGAAATCTAAATTAGGGTTTCGAAACCCTATTTAGGGCTTTTGAAACCCAAATTAGGGTTCCAGAACCCTACTTAGGATTTCAGAAACTCAAAGTGAGGTCTCCAGAACCCTATTTAGGGTTTCAGAAACCCAAACTAGGGTTCCGGAACCCTATTTAGGCTTTCAGATGTACCCCAAAACAGGTTTCGAACCCTATTTAGGGTTTTTGTGACCCAAATTAGGGTTCCGGAACCCAATTAGGGCTTTTGAAATGCTAAATTACGGTTTATAAGTCTTGAAACCCTGAATTTTAGCAGTGTGTAACCCAAAATAGGGGTTCAGAAAACCCCAGATTTCGGCTGGGGGGGGGTCGAAAATCGGCCTGGGGGCTAACCCCCCAACTACGTGGGTGATCGTTTGAATGGAGGGTGCCAGAGCTTATTGTACTGAGCCCGAAAATGCTGCTGACCCAACTTTGAGGTGGGGTGTAGCCTGGTTCCAGGGGGTTGCCAGTGGCCGGGCATGCACTGTTGGTCTTCGACTGTGCTCTCTATTTTAAGAGATATAAATATCAGCCTGATCCGTGGGATGACCCTGCTTGCCCCCTCAAAGCTGACTTTCTCGCAAAACGCATGTAAAAAAGCATTCTGAGCTTGGTGTCATACATGGGCTGGGGGTAAGGGGTTACTCCCCCACTCCGGCCCATACACACCCCCGGCCGGCCAGCACCCCCTTCTCAACCCTCCCCCTCCCGGAGGTAGAAACTTTTGCTTTCGACAAGAATTGTAGGCCCTGCCGGGAGTTCCAAATCTCAGCCCCGGCCTACCTCGAACCTTCACTTGACCCGCCCGAAAATGCAGGTTTCTAATTTAAAGCTCTTGAGCTGTGCTCGAGCGAGCTTGGGGGTGCGCGCAAAAGGGAGCTGACCGTGTCAGAGCTTGCAATCAAGCTGAGCCATTTTAGGCTCGTGAACAGCTCTATTGTTCAGCATTAGACTTGTTCAAGTGACGTCTGCGAGTCAGTGTCGCTGAGGAAGCGCTGATCGCATTTGCTGCCCTTGAGTGCAGGTAAGATGTATGGCGCTTGACCTGTGCAACCTGCGGCTTTTGCTTCATTGAACCGCTTGGAATGCTTAGTGAACTCAGTCGCTGAGGTGCAAAGACCTCGTTGCAGGTGTTACAGTGGAATCTGGATTCTCCCAGTCGATATTCAGTGTCAGTGGTGTGTTTCTTTCGGCAGAACTGACATTGGAATTTCAGCGGCAAAGCATGCTTATGCACAGCTTCCAGCAGATAGCCAGGAGTTGAGCAAGGAATTGTGCACTTGCTGCAGGAATAGAATGCAACTCCAGTCAAAGTGACCAGACAAACTTGGCTTAAGCATCGAAAACTACAGAAGCTCAGCCTAATGTGTCTGTTCAGCTCAGCATGTGTACTCGAATCCATCGCTAGAGTCATCGCAGACCCCAAGCCAATCCATCCGGTGTGCCCAGGCAGCCTGCACCTGGGCAAAGGACGCATGCACCTTGCTGTGGCAGGCCAGTTGTTTGTCATCAGGGAACAGTTTGCTTGCAGTCAGTGCACTTCCAAGAAGTGTGACTACTTTCATGCTCTATCCAGTCTTGCAGTGAGGAAAACTCACGACAGCAGTACTGGCAGGGTGTGATTCCAAGTTGCTGAAGGCTGCTGCTCTGCCTTAAGATCCTCTTCAGCAGGTGCAGTGGATTGAGTGAGTGTGAAGGGGCTCAAGACACTTTGTTCCTCTCCATTTGAAGTGTTTCGATGAATGACTTGGACTCGGAAGGTGTGAGTCCGAGTTGTTGAAGGCTGCTGCCCAGCCTTCATGGCCTCTTCAGCATTTGCAGTGAATTGAGGGAGTGTGAAGGGGCTGAAGACACTTTGTTCCTCTCCATCTGAAGCGTTTCAATGCATGACTTAGTCATACCTGTAATAGGTCATCTGCCTAAGGGGGAGTAGGTTGGGGGTCTGGCGTCGGTCAGTGGGGGGTCTGGGCCCAAATTTTTGGAGGGGGTTGGGCATTAAAAATGTTGAAAAATCGTAAAAAATCGCTCACTTGGGCTGAAATACAACTAAATAGTGCTGTTTTATAGCCGATTTTGGCAATTTTTGTGATTAAAATCGAAAAAAAATCGCAAAAGTTTGCTCAAAAATTACTTGCCAACAAAAACGTCTCAGGGGTCCCCATCATCCCCGGGTCTGGCCGCAGCCGGGGGGCTGACCCCCAGACGCCCTGTTACATGCTCGAGCGGGACACGCGCAACAACACAACAATTCAATCCCGGGTCTACTCGGCACCAATGAAGCGTTTATTAGCAACTGTACAAACAAACAGTGACCATAAACCATAGACCATGAACATTGCTATATGTATACAATCAAACTCTTTCAATGTACACATGTAACAGAACACCCGCTGAAGGGGGCCTGGGGAGTCTGGCGCCGGCCGGGAGGCCTGAGCCCAAATTTTGGGAGGGGGTCGTGCACTCAAAACCGCTAAAAAATCGCTGATTTCGGCTGAAATACCGCTAAAAAGTGCTGTTTGGCAGGCGATCTTGACAATTTTTGTATCCGAAATTGAAAAAAATCAAAAATTTGCTTAAAAAATTAATTGCCAGAAAAATAGGAAGGGGGGTCGGAAAAAATCGTCTAGGGGGCCTGGCCTAAGTCGGGTGGGGGGGGGGGGGCAGACCCCCTCTCCCTCTAGTTACATGTATGATGCATATGTATGGAATGGACTTGGTACTGAATGACATAGCCAAACAGAAAGACAAACACAGACAGAGAAATAGTCAGACAGGTCTAGAGATGTGCACAGGCACCTTTTATCGGACCGTACCCGACCCAGTGGGCCGCTCTAGAGAGGCATGCCAGGCCCCGTATCACCACCGGCCATCAGAAACCAGGCCCGGTCCGCCAAGAATCCAGCCCGGCCCGTCGGTTTTTGCTTTGTCTTATCAAAATTTTTAAAAACTTGGACTAACTTTTCAAATTAAAAGCTAAAATTAAGCTAAGCTTTAATTAACTGACATTTTAAACAGAAAAATGGTGCAGAACTCTAGTTTTGCTTAATTTCAATTTACACGTTGTTCAAAAACACGGGAATATTTACTTCCAACATTAACTTGAATCTTTTAGTTTCTTGTGTAACTGGTGAAAGAGCGCGCAATGGCCGATCGATCTGGCTGGCCACCGATCAAGAAGAAGAAGAAACCGCCGAGTTGGGTACTGTCAGCGCTTAGAAGTGAGTGAGTCCAGTACACTGCGATGTTCTCTTGTTTTTCAGTACTTTAAGGGTCCGTCTCTATTTCGATCGAGTTTTGGTCTTTTGACCTCAAAAATGAAACTTTATTGTGGGTGGAGGTCTTAAAGTTTGAGGACCAATAGGTCTAAATAGCTTACCTAACTACTGCAAAGGATTTCCTGATTTGACGGTCCAGGCTCGAGGGATACTGTTTTCTGAAAATCGGTCCACTATAGGACCGAAATTTAGAAGTCGAATTTCTAGCGCGCGAATCAGAGTTGGGGGAAACGTAGCACACACTTTCCATTCCGAATTTTAGGCAAAAAATCCATAAAAAAAACAACTAAAAACTGAAAAACAGTAGAAAATCGGAGTATGCTGAACCCACTTCAAAACGTTTAAAGTATCCATCCAGCTCAGTGGTTTGTTCCTGACCAGCGACAAACCAATCTATAGGGCACGTTCGTTCCAAAGACACTGAAGAAGTCTAAAGGATCCGTCTACTAAAACAAAAGTTGAAGTAAATTCCCGTTTTTAAACAAACCCGTAATTTTTAAAATTTCTTCTTTGTGCATACCGCGTCCCGCCCAAAACCCCCAATGGGCATGCCCTGGACACACCTCTAGACAGGTCAGATCATACATGTAGCTGGCATACATGTAACAGGTCATCCTCATGATGGGGGGGAGGGGGGGGGGGGGGGGGGGGGGGGGAAATTTGGCGCGGCCGGGGGGGGGGTCTGAGCCAAAATTTTGGGGGAGGGGGGTGGGCACTAAAAAACGCTCAGAAATCGGAAAAAATCGCAATTTTTTGGGCTAAAAATCGCAAAAAAATCGCTAATTTGGGCTGAAATACAGCTAAAAAGTGCTGTTTTGCAGGCGATTTTGGCAATTTTTGTGTCTGAAATTGTAAAAAATTGCAAAAATTTGCTTGAAAATTTACTTGCCAGAAAAATCGGAGGGGGGTCGGTGAAATCGTCTCAAGGGGGGGGGGGGTCCCCCATCTGGGGGGGGGGGGCTGGCCTAAGTCGGGTGGGGGCAGACCCCCCCAGACCCCCCTGTTACATGCATGGTAGTTGGGTGGTTTAACCCCAAGCCCGATTTTCGGCAAAAAAACCCCCAAGCCGACTTTTTGGGGTTTCTGAAACCCCTCTTTGGGTTAAAAACTGCTAAAATTCAGGGTTTCAAGACTTATAAACCGTAATTTAGATTTCTCAAAAAGCCCTAAATAGGGTTCTGGACATACATGTAGCTGGGTTTTCGGCTGGTTTCAGATCCCAAATACGTAGGGTTTCATTTCAGCACTATATCCAAAGGGGGTTTCAGCCACCTTTTTTGGTGTCCAAAAGTGGGTTTCAGCGACCGTTTTGGGCTCAAAACAGAGTTTTGAGGACTAAAAATCGGGTAAAAATCCTGTCAGAAGCGCAAAAAATGCATTTTAAACCCCTATTTATTGTTTTAAAACTGGCAGAAAATTGTATTTTTTATTAAAACGAGCAAAAAAACTGCTTTTACTTTAAAACGCGCAAAAAAGCTGTATTTTATGCGACATAATACAGCTAAAATGCATTTCTGGAACCATATTTAGAAATTTTGAAACCCAAATTATGGCTCTGAAGCTGCTTAGGGTTTCTGAGACCCAAATTAGAGTTCTGCAACGATATTTAGGGCCTCTGAAACCCTATTTACAGCATTTTAAACCTAATTATTGTTCCGAAAACCATGTTTTCGGTCTCTGAAACCCAAATTAGGGTTCTGGAACCCTATTTTGGACCTCCAGAAACGGAAAATTGTGGATCCAGAACCCTATTTACGGTTTCAGAACCTAATTAGAGTTTCAGAGTCCAAAATAAGGGTTCCGGAACCCTATTTAGGTTTCAGAAACCAAAATTAGGGTTCCGGAACCACATTTACTGTTTCAGAAGCCCAAATTAGGGTTCCGGAACCCTCTATTTACTGTTTCAGAAGCCTATTAGGGTTCCGGAACCCTATTTACTGTTTCAGAAACCCAAATTAGGGTTCCGGAACCCCATTTACTGTTTCAGAAACCTAATTTAGGGTTCCGGAACCCTATTTACTGTTTCAGAAACTCTAAATTAGGGTTCCGGAACCCTATTTACTGTTTCAGAAACCAAATTGAGGGTTCCGAACCCCATCTACTGTTTCAGAAACCCAAATTAGGGTTCCATAACCCTATTAGGGCTTTTGAAACCCAAATTCAGGTACCCAGAACCCTATTTCGAGTTTCAGAAACACAAATTAGGGTTCCGGAACCGCATTTAGGGCTTTTGGAAATCCTAAATTACGGTTTATAAGTCTTGAAACCCTTAATTTTAGCAGTTTGTGAACCCAAAGTAGGGTTTCAGAAACCCCCCAGAATTCTGGGGGTTTTTTGCGCGGAAAATCGGGCTTGGGGCTAAACTTCCCGAAAACACCCAAACTACATGTATGGTTCTGGAACCCTAATTTGGGTTTCAAGTAGAGTTGTAAAAAAATTTTTTTTTTTGAAAGCCAAAAAAAGCTTTTTTATGAAAAATTTTTCATTTCGAAATATTTTTTTTTCAAATTTTTTCCTAGCATGAAATATAGCTTGTAGGAGATGCAAGGATGCATCAGAAGCAACTTTAAATGCAAAAGCTGATACTTTGGTTCAAACATAGTATTACAGCCATTCGACATTTTACCTGCAACATTGCTCACAGAGTGGCTGCTGCCCTTCAAAACGTATTTTTAGGCTTAGAATAGGCAAGAAATTGATAGAACTGCACTGCTAATGTATATCTGAGGCTAAATTCAGCGATTTTCCCCCCAAAAATTTGCATACTGTAAATAAAATAAAAAATTTTCGAAATGGGTCTTCAAAAAAGCCTTTTTTTAAAAAAAAGCCTAACAACACTACTCAAAAGCACTAAATAGGGTTCCGGAACCCTAATTTGGGACTCTGAAACCGTAAATAGGGTTCCGCAACCCAAAAATTGGGTCTCTGAAACTCTAATTAGGGTTTCTGAAGCCTTAATAGGGTCGGAACCCTAACCAAGTTTTCAAAGAGGGCAGATGCCCTAAATAGGGTTCCAGAACTCTAAATTGGGTCTCAGAAACCCTAAACAGGGTTTCAGAGCGGGTTTCAAAATTTCTAAACAGGGTTCCAGAAATGCATTTTAGCTGTATTATCTCTTACAGGCAGACCGTGCACCAATTGGTGCACGCGACAATTTTTCATCACGCATTGGCCGATCAGCTTCGCACGGGTTCATCACTCAAAGCTCGATCAGCTTCGCAACATTTAAACCTCGATCAGCTTCGCATTTGCGTTATGCGGCCAGCGCAGCCATAACTCATTTTTATCACGCATTTTGTGTCGGCTGTATGCTACAGCGTTGCACATTAGCTGGTATCTGAAGTGGCGGCCAGCAAAAAAATGCGTGATAAAAAACCTCATCACGCACCTGCGTGATGACTCTTTCCATCACGCAGCGTTTTCATCGGACAAATTTTTTCAGCTTCGCACGGGTTCATCACGCATTTTCCCGGCCAAAAATTCGAATTGGCTCATCGAACAGTTGACGGCCCTGCGCGAGAGGGATATGTCGAATAAAATAGAGCTTTTTTGTGCGTTTTAAAGCAAGAACATTTTTTGCACATTTTTAATAAAAACAGGATTTTCAGCACGTTTTAAACTATAAATAGGGTTTTAAAGCGCATTTTTGCACTTCTGACAGGATTTTTACCCGATTTTTAGTCCTAAAAACCTTGTTTTGAGCCCAAAAAAGGTCGCTGAAAACCCCCTTTGCAAATAGTGCTGAAACCCTATTTGGGATCTGGAAAACCCCCCCAGCCGAAAACCCAACACAGCTGCATGTCAGACAGACGGACACGGCAAACATTCATTTCAGTTCCTTACCACCGAAATTAGGCTCAATTTTCATCTGACGATGCTGCAAGATGCCTAAAAATGTAAGTATTTTTCATTTTATTTCTACTTATTATCTATATAGTGTACCTTCATAGTCCGTACAAGGTTCCTGCTTCGGAGAGACTAATCCGGTAATTAACTTATCCAACTGATTAACTGCCATAGTATGTTTCTGTACGATACGATGCTCACAATGTGGCTACCACTTTTCGCTTAGCTGAAACAAGCCAACCCATCGTTGCAGGCATAACATACTCGTAAGATCGACTGTAGAAAATAATTTTTAGTAAAGTATAAAAAACGAGGGATCAGGTGTAGATGGGAGAGCCGAAATCAGGGACCGATCCCAAACAGAAACCAATGTTTTAATGATCATAATTAATTATAAATTAACAAGTTTTATCGATTATTTTTCTGGCAAAATTTCAAAATTTCAAAATCGTCCAAATATTGTCATGTTATACAGGGTCCGCCAAAAAAAACAACCCAGCAGATTTTTTGCTGTAGCAACCGCAAATCTCAACCGATTTGAATGAACCCTTTTATAAATGAAAGATAAATAAATTCCTTAAAAGATTGTTGAACTTTTCATTAATGTACTTTCGCTTAGTTCCTGAGATATTGGCTCTCAAAGTCAAAACAGTGATTTTGGCAGTGAACAAGAGGGATTTTTTTATTAGTCTGCACTTCGTAATAAAACGGATTCCTGCTACTGCTAAGGGCTATTGGAGGCTTTACTGGTAACACAGAAACTCGGTTTACCTCAACACTGAAGTATCATTAGCCCCAGCAGTAGGAATCTGCTTTATTATGAAATGCAACGAAATCGCTCTTGTTCTTTGCCAAAATCTGTTTCGACTTAGAGGGCAAATATCTCAAGAACTAAACTGTGAATCTCAATAAAAATTGCACCAATCTTTGAAGAATTTATCAATCTTTAATTCAAAAAAGGATTCATTCAAATCGGTTGAGATTCATGGTTGCAAAAAGTAAAAAGTCTGTTGGATTGTTCTCTATCACTCTTGTTCATTGCCAAAATCTGTTTTGACTTTGAGGACAAATATCTCAGGAACTAAGCAGGCTACCTTAATAAACGTTACATCAACGTTTCAAGAATGTGTATTTATCTTTCATTTAAAAAAAGGATTCATTCAATTCGGTTGAGAGTTGGCGTTCCTACAGCAAAAAATCTGCTGGGTTCTTTTTTTGGCCGACCCTGTATATCATTTGAAAGCCCGGGTTAGGTGTAGCTGGGGGAGGGGGGAAATCAGGAAAGGTCAGAAATGGACTATATATTAATTAATTAACTTTCTTATGACTATACCACTCCGGAGCGTGCCCTATACTGATGCGTACCCCTAGGGGTAGCTTTAGGTTTTTAAAACAGGCCCTCCGGAGCGTTACCTATACTGGATGCGTTCCCCTAGGGGTAGTTTTATGTTTTTAAAACAGGCCCTCCGGAGCGTGCCTATAATGATGAGTACCCTTGGGGTATTTTTATTTTTTTTTAACAGGCTCTCTGGAGCGTACCTAGTACTGATGCGTCCCCTAGGGGTATTTTTATATTTTTAAAACAGGCTCTCCAGAGCGTGCCTATACTGATGCGTCCCTTAGGGGTAGTTTTATGTTTTTAAAACAGGCCCTTCAGAGCATGCCTATACTGATGCGTACCCCTAGGGGTACTTTTATGTTTTTAAAACAGGCCCTCCGGAGCGTGCCTATACTGATGCGTCCCCTAGGGGTATTTTTATGTTTTTAAAACAGGCTCTCTGGAGCGTGCCTATACTGATGCATCCCCTAGGGGTAGTTTTATGTTTTTAAAACAGGCCCTCCGAGCGTGCCTATACTGATGCGTCCCCTAGGGGGTATTTTTATATTTTAAAACAGGCTCTCCGGAGCGTGCCTATACTGATGCGTCCCCTAGGGTAGTTTTATGTTTTTAAAACAGGCCCTCAGGAGCCTGCCTATACTGATGCGTCCCCCTTGGGGTCGTTTTATGTTTTAAAACAGGCCCTCCGGAGCGTGCCTATACTGATGCGTACCCATACATGTAGCTGGTTTTTCGGCTGGGGGGGTTTTTTCCAGATCCAAAATAGGGTTTCAGCACTATTTCCAAAGGGGGTTTCAGCGACCTTTTTTTGGTGTCCAAAAGTGGGTTTTAGCGACCTTTTTGGGCTCAAAACAGGGTTTTGAGGACTAAAAATCGAGTAAAAATCCTGTCAGAAGTGCAAAAATGCCCTTTAAAACCCTATTTATTGGTTTAAAATGTGCAGATAATCCTGTTTTTTATTAAAAACGTGCAAAAAACATGTTTTTGCTTTAAAACTTGCAAAAAAGCTCTATTTTACTCGACATAATACAACTAAAATGCATATCTGGAACCCTACTTAGAAATTTTGAAACCAAAATTATGGCCCTGAAACCCTGTTAAGGTTTTTGAGACCCAAATTAGGGTTCCGGAACCCTATTTGGGCCTCCAGAAACCCTGTTTAGTCTCCATGAAACCCAAATTAGGGTTCCAGAACCCTATTTAGGGCTTTTGAAACCCAAATTAGGGGTCCGGAACCCTGTTTAGGGTTTCAGTAATCCGAATTAGGGTTCCGGAACCCTATTTAGGGTTTCAGTAATCCAAATTAGGGTTCCGGAACCCTATTTAGGGCTTTTGAAACCCAAATTAGGGGTCCGGAACCCTATTTAGGGTTTCAGAAACCCAAATTAGGGTTCCGGAACCCTATTTAGGCTTTCAGATACCCAAAACAGGGTTTCGGAACCCTATTTAGGGCTTTTGAAATGCTAAATTTCGGTTTATAAGTCTTGAAACCCTGAATTTTAGCAGTTTGTAACCCAAAATAGGGTTTCAGAAAAAACCCCAGACTTCGGCTGGGGGGGTTGCCGAAAATCGGGCTTGGGGGGTTAAACCCCCCAAACCCCCCCCCCAACTACATGTATGTGCGTACCCCTAGGGGTAGTTTTATGTTTTTAAAACAGGCCCTCTGGAGCGTGCCTATACTGATGTGTACCCCTACTAGGGGTAGTTTTATGTTTTTAAAACAGGCCCTCTGGAGCGTTCCTATACAGATGCGTCCCATAGGGGTATTTTTATATTTTTAAAACAGGCCCTCCGGAGCGTGCCTATACTGATGCGTCCCCTAGGGGTATTTTTATATTTTTAAAACAGGTCCTCCGGAGCGTGCCTATACTGATGCGTCTTTAGGGGTACTTTTATATTTGGCAAAACAGGCCCCCGGGGCCCGCCCTATGCTGAGGTAGTGATCATTTGACTCGCCAGGCGAAGGGCTCTCAAACGATATATGACACGACCATTTTGGACGATTTTGAAGTTTTGGAATTTTGCCAAAAAAATAATCGATAATCGATATACTAAAGCCCTACGCCTGACGAGTCTAATTATCAAATCATTAGCATAGGTAACTCCCTTGAGGCCTTTTTGCCAAATCTAAAAGTACCCTAGAGACGCATCATTATAGGCACGCAATTGAGGTCCTGTTTTCCATATATAAACGTCCCCTAGGGGGTACGCATCGCATCAGCATGCTCCGGAGGGCCAGACATGGGCAAGCATTTCGGCTGATGGGGGGTGGAATTTTCAAGTCAAGTCAAGTCAAGTGTTTACTGGCAGTTTAAGACCTTACTTCACTCAAAGCGAAACACAGGTACCAGCATAGAAAAGAAAAACTACAGTACGTACATACATATAACAAATTATGCAAAGAAGTATCATCATGTTATGTTAGACTGAAGGTGTAGTCCTAAAACGACACGTCTAAACTCTGCTGACTCAAGAAATCTAACAAAACTGGCAAAAAGGTAACAGAGGTACAGTAGGTGGGAGTGCGTTCCAGACCTTAGCAGTGACATAAAAGAACGAAGAGTCCGTGGCGGCCGTTCTACTAGCCAGCTCGACGTGACAGTCATGCGTTGTTCTAGCACTGCGACGGTTGACAGAGAGGAGAGGTAGATTTTCCTGGTCGGTGTAGCGCTGGCCGTGGAAGAATTTGTAGAAGAGCTTCAGTCTAAGTCTGGCAGCCAGTAACCAGATCGGGGGCCGCTCAGAGCCAGACTGTTCAGCACAGATGGACCGTAATTGATCATACGGTAAGGTAAAGTTGTTAGTGTAGAGCTGCGACTGGTACTTGTTGACTCGCTCAACTTTGTTTCTGAGCCCACATAGCATGTGGATACCATACCTCTATACCGTACGTAAGTTGGGGCAGCGTGCAAGCGTTAAACACTCTATCTAACACATAGTTTGGAGCATTGCCTCGAAACAGCCAGTTTGTCACTCCTACACACTTCTTCGCTCTAGCTACTGTAGTACGCGTATGTTCATTGAAAGAGAGGCGACGGTCAACGTGCACTCCTAAATATCTAAAGCACTCCACACGCTCAAGGGCTGCGTCAGCAAGGTTTATGTCACTTTGAAGAAAGGGAGGCTGGGAATGGTAACCGAAAACTTGATATTTAGTTTTGTTAGAGTTGAGTTTGAGAGAGAGGAGGGAGCAGGTTTGATTGATCAAATTGACATCTCCTTGCAAAGCGATCTCATCGTTAACAGTTCTGATCGGTTTGACAAGAGCCGCATCGTCTGCATACAGAAATAATTCACTATTCTCACTCAACTCAAGCTTAGCTAGACGATCGACATAAGAGAGAAACAGTACCGGACCAAGCACACTGCCCTGAGGCACACCGGAAGTAGCTCGATGCTCACCAGACTGCTCGTCCTCGATAAGCACTCGGAATTTTCGCTCCATCAGATAGGAGCAGAGCCAGCGAAGCAAGTAGTTTGGCACAGATTGCTGACGGAGACTCTCAAGCAGTGGCAAATGAGGCACACAATCGAATGCAGCGCGTATGTCAAAATAAACAGCAACAGCTTTCCTGTGCAGGTCGAGAGAAGTTGGTATCTTTTTGGTCAAATTGACCAGGCAATCAACGGTCGAGCGCCCACATCTGAACCCGTACTGATGCACAGAAAATTGCAGGTGACGAAGCAGCAATGATTTGACAAAGCGCTCGAGAATCTTTGACACAATACACAGCAGAGAGATGGGTCGGAAATCAGACGGCTGCTTAGGTGGCCGGCATTTCGGGACCGGCTTGACATTGGCGTACTTCCAGGCAGCAGGCACGGTGCCCTCTGTCAGGGACCGGTTGAATAAATGAGTCAGGAAGGGGCGAGAACAGAGGCGCACTGCTTTAGAAAAATAGCAGGAATTCGATCGGGACCCACAGATTTTCTGATCTGTAATCGACAGAGTTGGCGCTCGACAAACAGAACAGAGCAGTTACTGTCTGCGGCAGTTGTTCAGCTGGGTAGGAAGTGGTCAGGCGCCGGTGCAAACACAGACAGAAGTACAGCTATAGCGTTGGCTTTTGACAAGGCTCAGACAGTACAGAGCCATTCAAGTCAGTGATAGGCGGCAAGTCGTTGGTATCACCCCGAGCAGTCCGAACTAACTGCCAGAACGAGCCTCTGGTCACACCACAGTCAGTAAAGGCACGAGTCATTCGCTGACGATGGATGGTCTTCAAGGTACGAGAAAGTCTTTTGCGGAGGCGGCGGTATTCTTGCCCGGCTACAAGATCACTCCTTTGTCTGCTAGCTCCTTTTGCACGTTTTTTCTCTTCAAACAGTCGCACAACTTCAGGGTCGGCTGACAAAAAGCGGGCCTTGGGCTTTACCCACTTCTGAGGCACGTGATTGTTGATAACAGAAATTACAGACTCGTACCAGGCCAACCAAGCTGCATTGCAGTTAACAGAGTTAACAGTAGCGTTCAACAGACCAGATTTCTCAGCGCCAGGGCTCGCCTGACTGCCGGCCAGTCAGCACGGCGCCACAAATAGACTAATCTTCTCTTTCGCCTCTTCGGTTTGGGTTTAGCAGCTTGAAACGTCACCCAGATCAGTTTGTGCTCGTGCTCGATAGGCGCTGCAGTGCCTGTACGCAACCAAGGAATGCGATCGCCGATAAAACAGAGGTCAATTGCACGCTGCTTATGCGTCTTTTTGTTGACAATTTGTTTGTAGCCGAAAGTGTCACAAATCGGTTGAAGATGGCAAACTCAGTACCTGTGTTGAAGTCCAAGTTTAGGTCACCGCATATGACCGTTCGAGAGTTCACATGGCCCAATGAAGCAAGGTAGTCTTGCAAGGCATCGCTGAATGCAGCCTGGGCATCCACGGGTGGCTTTTGCGGCTTTGCAGCATGAGATCACAGTGACTGGAGCGCGGCTGCAGTGTAGCTTCACTGCAACCAGTTCGGAGAGAGGAGTCGGCAG
>JASANB010004101.1:0-16398 GCA_030248155.1 Sabatieria punctata
ACATAGCCATAGTTGGCTATGCTGTGGAAGAGTAGTAGCCATAGAAGGCTAAGTAGCCATAGAGGGCTAAGTAGCCATAGAGGGCTAAGTAGCCATGTATGGCTAAGTAGACGTTCAATAGCCATCGATGGAACATCATAGCCATAGTCGGAGAGGTAAGCCATAAAAGGAACCGATTCGTCTATGGCTTAGTCTCTCTGACTGACTCATAAAATCACTCTTAAAATCGGAATCATAAATATGAGTGCGCGCAAAACGTTGTGAAACCGACTTTATGAGGACTCATGCTATGAGCTCATATTCTCATAACTCATAAAATCATAAATATGAACGTTTTATGAAATCGCCCCCAGAAGCATCAGAAGAACAAACCGAATATGTATTCTAAGCGGATTTTAAGCTACAAATTAGTGATTTCTGAGCTTGTTTGTTGCGTAGTGCTGGAGCCACTACATACTAGAACATGTATTTTAGGTCGGAGTGAGGGGTTTGCCATTTTCATTTAACTTTCCTTCTAAATATACGAAACGAACGCTAAAAGCGTTACAATTGCGATAAACGTTCGATTTGTACGAGTTATGAACCTACTGGGGTGGGTGTGGCCAATGGCTGGTTGGTTGTGATTGGTCAACCAATTATGGTTGGATGATATCGGTTTTTTGCAATGCATATGATATTTATTGCATTTGAATATATGCATGCAATCTCTAGTGCATATTGATATTGCATAATATATCATATGCATACAAAAATGAGATATGTACATATTTTTTGCATATTTGCATATTTTATCAAGGCGGCATGAAATCGATAACTGGATAAAATCCAAGCATTTTCGAGTTTGGTTGGAATGTCTATGCAATCTTTAGCATTTATTAGGCATACCTATTTTGCAGATACAGACCTCATCTGGAAAAAACAAGAGGGGAAACACAGTTTGGCATAAAAGGCCAGCCTTTTTCGTAATTTTTAGATAGAAATGGTTGACATTACAGATTTTTTGCTAAATTAAAATTTGCATGTTCAAATTTGTTCGCTCTAATGTGGTATACTTACTTAGCCGTTTGTAGTCCTGTCCTAGTTTTACGAACTAAAAAATTCAGAATTTGAATAATCTCAGTTGAGATTTCCATTGTTTGCTAGTTGAGTTTAGAGTCCCAAGCTATTCATCTCCATTCTGCAAGTGGAAAAAGAAGCTTTGATCTCGGTAAACTACAGATTTACAGTATAAACTGCCTCAAGGGCTTTTTGTTTTGGATATTTCAATTTTAATTTGATGAAAAATTAGCAAGAAAACGTGGCCACTATCCTAAACACAGAAATCCAGTCTCCTTGGCTGTATTGGGATGTTCATTGTGTATCCTTACCTAGTTTGAACAATTGTGCTAAAAACTCCAGATATTCCATACATGTAACAGGTCATCCGCCGATGGGGGGAGGGGGGTTGGGGGGGGGTCTGGCGCCGGCCGGGGGGGTCTGAGCGAAAATTTTGGGGGAGGGTGGTGGGCACTAAAAAAAACGCTCAAAAATCGAGAAAAATCGCTATTTTTGGCCTAAAAATCGCCAAAAATCGCTAATTTGGGCTGAAATACAGCTAAAAAGTGCTGTTTTGCATATTCATTCAGCAATGAGTTGCTTGCAGAAATTCGCAAATTAGCTAAACAAACTCCTTCATTTTTGCTCAGCTCAAAACTAGAAATCGGACAAACTAGCCCTCTTTGAAATTTGTACTTTTTGGAAGAGCACTTTATGGATTTCAGATAAATAAATAGATAAAACAGCTACACTGTTGGCCAAAAAAAAGACCGCCTAGCCATTTTTCGACTTTTTCGAACAATTTCAAATGGCCGCTTAATTCCGTTAATTTTCAACCGAATTAAAAGATTTTTGGCATGACTATTATTATTTGTTAAGAGTTCTGTTTCGGCCAAGTCCTAGCCTGCTAGCCTTCTGTAGCCTGGAGTTACTCCCTTCCGTAATGGACTGACCCGAATTTTCAGACGTCAAATTTGAAAGCAAATATCTCACAAACCCTTTATTGGATCTTGCTCACTGTTGATTTCGGAAGGGTATAACTCGAGGCTATAGAAGGCTAGCGGGCTAGGATTTGGTAAAACAAACTCTTGACACTAAATAACAGTAATCGTGCCAAAATCGTTTAATTTGGTTGAAAATTGACAGAAATGCGGCCATTTGAAATTATTCAAAGAACTTGAAAAAAAGCCAGGCGGTCTTTTTTATGGCCAACACTGAATTTGAATCGGTTAACGTTCTTCAGAACAAAAGTAGACAGCACGAAAAGTCAGCTACACCTTTGACAAAAAATATGCAAACTAAAAATATGCAAAATTTTGATATCAGGGTCAATTTGCATATGACTATTGCATATTGGAATTTTGCATGCATATAATATTGCATATGCATATATGCATGCCAAAAACAATGCATATATGCATTGTTTGAGATTGCATATTGCATATATGCGTCCAACCGTTCAACCAATCAGCGAGTATAGTTTGTGCATGAAAGTATGAAAGAAGCAAACCAAGGTGTATGTATGTATGTATGTATGTATGTATGTATGTATGTATGTATGTATGTATGTATGTATGTGTGTATGTATGTATGTATGTATGTATGTATGTATGTATGTATGTATGTATGTATGTATGTATGTATGTATGTATGTATGTATGTATGTATGTATGTATGTATGTATGTATGTATGTATGTATTGAAAGATTTGTACCGCTCAGTATGTGCACAGTACTTTATACGATTTTCAGCATAGTGAACCAATGTCAGTCACCATGGTCAAAGTTAGTTTGGTCAGTCGATACAAGGCTCACATCCCGGTGCCTTGAGACAGGATCTTTTCCTTGTGCAATCCATCATACAAACTGCAATTTTGCACCTCAGTTACAGTACAGTTTGAACGGAGCACTAAAAAGCTTACCGCCCCAGCCAAACAGACCTCCCCAGCCATACTGGCAGCATTTAACGAAACAGTAGTTGTTGTAGGCCTCTTGGCCCCATGACGGCAGGCCGCTGCAGACGGCGTAGCAGGTCAATATGTGATAATGGCTAACTTCCACACACATCGCGCAACAGGCGCAGTGCTTGTAGGCTGACGCATTGACTACCAGCAGAAACAGCACGAACAGACACTTCCACATCTTATCCTTTGTGGTGTGGATTACGACTTTCAACTCTGCAGTTAGTTAGCTAATATTTAGCTTCAGCTGCACTTCGTAGAGCTATCCTGGTGTCTGTTTAACCATAAGGTAGGTATGGGCAAAGAAGCCCATGCGGCGCAATCGAAAACGCCTTTTGAAGCAGGTTCGTCGTGTTTTCAATTTTCACATTGTACAAATTTTGGGCCAAAAAACTGTCAAGAACTAGTCGAAAAATCCAGACTGGCCAAAAATTTCCGCCAGGCGCACGCCATATAGCAAATGGAGACTTACATCTTGTACAGGACTGACTGCGCACGGGCGTGCGCTATCTTTTGGTAGTAGCACTGACATTCCTCTGCGAGCTCATACAAAAGAGTTATGCCAAGCAAACCCAGAAAAATCTTTGCAAAAATCCGGGTTCGGAACAAAAAACAAAGAATTCCCCTTGTTTCCGACTGTGCTGGGCAGCCGTGCCATGCACCGATCGAATGCTCCGTTGTACGACCCTCTGGGTTAGTTGTTGCTTTCGAAATGTCAATTTAGAAACATATAACTTATAATTGTTTTACGGCCAGTTGAAATTTTTAATTTTTTTAAACTGAATTACTCGAAAACGGCTTGTTGTTTGATCAAGCACACTTCAGAAATGAACATTTCTGGTATGATTTACCCTAGGAACAATTTTTTAGCAATATTGGTTCCTGAGCCAACGCATGCAACTACGTTTTTCTTAGATTTTCCCTATGCTAAATACATTCAACGACCGACACCCTAGGACATTTTGTTCCACTGAAAGCAAACCAGGCCGAATTATCAAGAGCACGCCACCCCACTAGATACCATTTTTCGCTAAACCAATTGCCTCTGTCTAGCTTTCAGGTATCGCACGCAAAGCCGAAAACGCCCTATATTAACAGTCACAGCTGCCATCTACACCTACAATAGATCCCAATGAGTGTGCTGGTTGAAAGCGCTGGCTTCTGCCAAATCTAGCACTACCTACTTTCCTTAATCGGCCAAATAATCTGTTTACAGGGTTATTTACTCGCAAAAGTCACGATCGTCGATTTTATCGATTTTTGGGCCGCAGAGCCTCATGCTCTTAAATCAGGTCATAAACAAACTCTCAACTACAAAGGTTCTGGTGATTTTGTAGCTCAGAAAACACACTTTCAGTTGACAGACTGCTTTTCAATGTACGATTAAAAGCTAGTCTGAATGAAGCCGACAAAGCTGACGAGCTGATCCGAACAAAACTCAATTAATAAAAGCGGCCTTTTGTGGATCAAATTCACGAAGGTCATAACCAGGGATGCCTACCATACCAAAATTGCACTAGTACTAAATCAATCTTTGAATTTAGTACTATTTAGTACCGCTAGTGCCCGACCCCTATTAAATTTTGTGAAGTCCAATAATTGGACATTAGCTTTGAAAGTTGACACCGTGCGTGACTGCGTGCATTTATTACAGAAGTTGGAAGTTCATTCCAAACGGGTACAACCCTATTTGCAAAGAAATTCTTTCTCAGTTCCATATTTGTATGTTTCAGAAAGAGCTTTCGGTTATACCCACGAGTACTTTTGACACATGAAAACTGGAAAAAATCTTCCAAAGGCAAATCCACGAGACCACCCAGAATCTTATAGACCATCGCGAGTAGGGATGGGCACGAAAATTAATTTTCGTACTAGTACGTAAATTAAAACACGGATTTTTAAATTTCGCATCGAATACGAATACGAAAATTCGAAACATATAGTAACGAAAATTAAACGAATACGAAAATTAAATGCAGCCAATACGAAAATTAATTTTCGTCACAAATTTTAATTTACGTTTTACGCATAGCTAGCAATAAATCAGCTGAATTATTTTATTAGCAATTCAGCCGATTCTAAATGTGCAAAAGCATTTTTACTGTAATCGAGGGGAGCGCGCCAGCGCTCGCCCTCTTAGTTTTTGGGGCGGCCCTCCGTAGTTAGGTTAGCTTTTGGGGCCGCCCTCTCCGTACTAGGGCGACGCGCTCGCGCTCCCCTTTATATGTAGGACTTGGGCCCGCGCACATTTTTAAAAATTGAATCTTTAATAACTCTGGAATACAGGGATGTTGAGGGCTTGGGTTTGGTGTGTAGTGAGGCAGGTAGGTTGGTGATGTGTACTGGTAGTTAGGGGTGGATAGCTTTAATTGGCCTTGAGTAATTAGCAATTGAAAAAAAAAGTTTGACTTTTGAGGGGTGGGGGGGGCAGGACCATTCCAAAGAATGGTACTTAGCGCGAATTTCTGAGACACTGGTAGGTTGTGGAAGGTAAAGTTTCCCAGGGTCATGATGGGGCAACATTAGGCTTTCTTGTGGTAGGAATTTTTTTTGCATAGGTACCCTGGAGCGTGCAGTAGGAGTGCGTTTGTTGCATAATCGCATTGCCATCGGTGAAGTTCCCTAGGTTTGTTTGTGAATTTGTTGGTTAGTAGCTTGTTAGAAGCAGAAAAATCGGGGCTCGGGGTAGTGAGGGGTGAGATGGAATCGGTTAATAGGTTCAAGAGTTATGGGTCCCCAAAGTTGGTTGGAGCGTCACTTTTTTCGGGAGCGCTGTTTGTTTCACTATGGATTTTGTAAGCGTGTTTTGTTTATTAAAATTTCTTCCGCACCATGGGGAGGTTTTGGCGGGAAATTTGGATTGTTGTAACGTTCTGGCATAGGTGGTTAGATGTAGGGTTTGCCCTGCTGTCTCCTTGCGACAATAAATTGAATATGGAGGGGTGTTACCCTTCTTGGGGTACTTTTCATTGTTGTAGTGTTCCCCCAGGAATGATTGATTCTTGTGTAGGGCTAGATGTAGGGTTCGCCCTGCTGTCTCATTGGCACAATTATTGTGTATGGACAGTGGCGTATCCAGGATTTTGGAAAGGGGGGGTGTAAAATTTTGAAAGTGCCTGGTTGGGCCGCTGCCCAACCAGGGTAAGAAAATTTAGCAAAATTAGCCTTCAAAAACGCGTTTAAAACGCATTCCGAGCTTGAGCTGAGCTTCCGAGCGTTTAAAACGCATTCCGAGGTACTTTTCATTGTTGTAGTGTTCCCCCAGGAATGATTGATTCTTGTGTAGGGCTAGATGTATGGTTCGCCCTGCTGTCTCATTGGCACAATTATTGTGTATGGAGGGGGTGTTACCCTTACTTGGGGTACTTTCCATTGTTGTAGCGTTCCCCCAGGAATGATTGATTCTTGTGTAGGGCTAGATGTAGGGTTCGCCCTGCTGTCTCATTGGCACAATTATTGTGTATGGAGGGGGTGTTACCCTTCTTGGGGTACTTTTCATTGTTGTAGTGTTCCCCCAGGAATGATTGATTCTTGTGTAGGGCTAGATGTATGGTTTGCCCTGCTGTCTCATTGGCACAATTATTGTGTATGGAGGGGGTGTTACCCTTACTTGGGGTACTTTTCATTGTTGTAGCGTTCCCCCAGGAATGATTGATTCTTGTGTAGGGCTAGATGTATGGTTCGCCCTGCTGTCTCATTGGCACAATTATTGTGTATGGAGGGGGTGTTACCCTTACTTGGGGTACTTTCCATTGTTGTAGCGTTCCCCCAGGAATGATTGATTCTTGTGTAGGGCTAGATGTAGGGTTCGCCCTGCTGTCTCATTGGCACAATTATTGTGTATGGAGGGGGTGTTACCCTTACTTGGGGTACTTTTCATTGTTGTAGTGTTCCCCCAGGAATGATTGATTCTTGTGTAGGGCTAGATGTAGGGTTCGCCCTGCTGTCTCATTGGCACAATTATTGTGTATGGAGGGGGTGTTACCCTTACTTGGGGTACTTTCCATTGTTGTAGCGTTCCCCCAGGAATGATTGATTCTTGTGTAGGGCTAGATGTAGGCTTCGCCCTGCTGTCTTGTTGGCACAATTATTGTGTATGGAGGGGGTGTTACCCTTACTTGGGGTACTTTCCATTGTTGTAGCGTTCCCCCAGGAATGATTGATTCTTGTGTAGGGCTAGATGTAGGGTTCGCCCTGCTGTCTCATTGGCACAATTATTGTGTATGGAGGGGGTGTTACCCTTACTTGGGGTACTTTCCATTGTTGTAGCGTTCCCCCAGGAATGATTGATTCTTGTGTAGGGCTAGATGTCGGCTTCGCCCTGCTGTCTTGTTGGCACAATTATTGTGTATGGAGGGGGTGTTACCCTTACTTGGGGTACTTTCCATTGTTGTAGCGTTCCCCCAGGAATGATTGATTCTTGTGTAGGGCTAGATGTAGGCTTCGCCCTGCTGTCTTGTTGGCACAATTATTGTGTATGGAGGGGGTGTTACCCTTACTTGGGGTACTTTCCATTGTTGTAGCGTTCCCCCAGGAATGATTGATTCTTGTGTAGGGCTAGATGTAGGGTTGGTCCTGCTATCTTGTTGGCGCAATGATTGAGTATGGAAGGGGTGTTACCCTTACTTAGGGTACTTTCCATTGTTGTAGTACTCCCCCAGGAATGATTGATTGTTGGGTGGGGCTAGATGTAGGGTTCACCCTGCTGTGTCATTGGCACAATAATTGAGTATGGAGAGGGTGTTACCCTTAGTTAGGGTACTTTCCATTGTTGTAGTGTTCCCTCTGGAATGATTGATTGTTGTGTAGGGCTAGGTGTATGGTTTACCCTGCTGTCTGTTTGGCACAATGATTCAGTATGGAGGGGGTGTTACTGTTAGTTAGGGTACTTTCCATTGTTGTACTGTTCCCCCACGAATGATTGATTCTTGCATGGGGCTAGATGTAGGGTTCGGCCTGCTGTCTCGTTAGCACAATAATGAGCCCCTTGCATGACAGGACCGAATGTTATGACTTTTTGTGCTGGGACACCAACGAAGACTTGTCATTGGTAAGAAGTGCGCCAAATTCAAATCACTCAGGTACTGGCACCTTCTACTGAATCTAAATTGTCTTCAGCCTCCACGCCACCTCTGCCATTCACTGCCTTCCAGATCGTATTAGAACCACTTCGATCATCTAGCCTGCCACTCATGATTCGGATGTCATTGATCTTCGCTGAAGTACTGTCCCAAGAATCGGCTGATTCGGAGTGGAAGAACGTGAAACTGCCGATTTTCCTTCAGCTTTCCACGATTCCCACTCTTCTATCCTCTGTAGTTCTTCGACATGCTCTCTCCTTCCAGGCACACCACTTCGATCCACTTCAAATCGCCCTGCTGAAGTACTATCCCAAGAATCGGCCGATTTGGAGTGGAAGAAGCTGAAGCTGCTGATTTTCCTTCAGCTTTCTATTGTTTTAAGTCTTGTAGCTTCCATACTGCTTTGATACCTTCTGGGCCTCCAGCCACACCTCTTCTGATCCACTTTGAATCGTCCTGCCGAAGTACTGCCCCACAATTGGCCGATTTTGGAGTGGAAAAAAAGTGAAGCTGCCGATTTTGCTTCCGCTTTGCGTTATTTTAACTCTTGTAGATTCCGTACTGCTTAAAATAGAAAATTTGCGTCACATATGCTTACTACAGCATCCAATCCGATCGGGGCCATCATATTCAGACTTAGCTAAGCGAGAGCGTTTGATTGAGTACCTACATGCCCATGTTACGACGCAGCGTTAGAAAGTTAGAAAATTTGCATAAAAAATTTGCATATTCAAAATGTCAATATGCAAATTTTCGAACTTTTTAACGCTGCATCGTAACATAGGCATGTAGGTGCTCAATCAAAAGCTCTCGCTTAGCTAAATCTGAATATGATGGTCCTGATTGGATAGGATACTGTAGTAAACACATTTGATGCAAATTTTCTAACTTTGCAACATAACACTGCTTCCTAAGATACACAGTGTAGAATTTGCAGATTACAGTGTCAAACAGACTTGTCTAATGAGAGCTTTAAGTTAAGTGCAATAACTCATAGGTTAGGAAGCAGTGTTACAAAGTTAGAAAATTTGCGTCAAATATGCTTACTACAGCATCCGATCTGATCGGGGCCATAATATTCAGACTTAGCTAAGCGAGAGCTTTTGATTGAGTACCTACATGCCTATGTTACGACGCAGCGTTAGAAAGTTAGAAAATTTGCATAAAAAATTTGCATATTCAAAATGTCAATATGCAAATGTTCTAACTTTTTAACGCTGCGTCGTAACATAGGCATGTAGGTACTCAATCAAAAGCTCTGGCTGAGCTAAGCCTGAATATGGGGCCGTTCATAAACGACGTCGTTCCAGAGGGGGGGAGGGGGGGTCGACTGAAATGCGACGATAGACGACGCACCAGGAGGGGGAGGGGGTTAGCAAAAAACGACGTCGCTTTTTTCGGAATTTTAGGGTACTTCAATTACATTATTTTCGATTTATGCACATTCTATCAAACGTTTCTCCATACAGAAAAGCTTCCCAGAGCGGTTGTAGGGATTTATTCTATTGATTGTGCAGTATGGTAACAAGAAAACGTCACAGTACTCTATGTACTGCCGTTTTATTGGGGGGGGTAAACCGAAAACGACGTCGCCGTAGGGGGGGGGGGGTCCCCAAGAAACGACGCAAGGCGATTTTGGGGGGAGGGGGGGTCCGAAAAATCGGGATTTTGGAACGACGTCGTTTATGAACGGCCCCTATGATGGTCCCGATTGGATCGGATGCTGTAGTAAGCATATTTGATGCAAATTTTTTAACTTTGTGACACTGCTTGCTAACATAGGCGTTATTACGATTTGAAGTAGATCTTAGTGGTGTGGCTGTAAGGAGAGAGCATGTTGAAGAAGTACAGAAGCTAGAAGAGTGGGAATCGTGGAAAGCTGAAGGAAAATCGGCAGCTTCACCTTCTCCCACTCCAAATCGGCTGATTCTCAGGATAGTACTTCAGCGAAGATGGATGATGTGCGAATCGTGAGTGGCGGCTAGATGATCGAAGTGGTTCTAATACGATCTGGAGGGCACCGAATGGCAGGGGTGGCCTGGAGGCTGAAGACGATTTAGATTCAGTAGAAGGTGCCAGTACTTGAGTGATTTGAATTTGGCGCACTTCTTACCGATGACAAGTCTTCCCGGTTAGGGTCCCAGCACGAAAACTCACAACATTCGGTCCTGTCATGCGAGGGGCTCATTGAATATGGAGGGGGTTTTACCCTTACTTAGGGTACTTTCCATTGTTGTACTGTTCCCCCAGGAATTATTGATTCTTGCGTGGGGGTAGATGTAAGGTTCGCCCTGCTGTCTCGTTGGCACAATTATTGTGTATGGAGGGGGTGTTGCCCTTACTTGGGGTACTTTCCATTGTTGTAGTGTTCCCCCAGGAATGATTGATTGTTGTGTAGGGCTAGATGTAGGGTTCACCCTGCTGTTTTGTTGGCACAGTGATTGATTATGGAGGGGGTGTTACCCTTACTAGGGTACTTTCCATTGTTGTAGTGTTCCCCATGGAATGATTGATTGTTGTGTAGGGCTAGATGTAGGGTTGGCCCTGCTGTGGCGTTGGTAGAATGATTGAGTATGGAGGGATGTTAACTTTACTTGGGTTAGTTTCCACTCTTGAGCTCTCATTTAGCTCAGTTCAAGTATGATGGTGCTGAGTGGATTGCAAGTGTAGTGTGCAAATTTTGCAAGTTTTTGCAAGTGTAATGTGCAAATTTTGTAACTTTTTAAACCTGCTTTGTAACATAGACGTTATTGTAGTTAAATTGGAGATTTTGATTAGTTGAGTGGGAATATGATAGTGGCACTGGTAATTCATATGCAGTGTCATTCTAGGAGGCAATGTTTTGGCACCACCACTGAACACGCAGATGGAGCGTACGATTTCATCATGTATCAGCCACTTTACGCCCTTTATGGTACTGGCATGATATAAGGTGCCGGTACCTATAGTAAGCCCCTGACGTTTGAGGACTGTCGTAGTACTATAATACAGTATAGATAAAAAAATGTCCCATCGCTTTACTCAAACGTTTCGTTCTCAGTCACTTCTTTACCGATTTGGCTCAAATTTTCAGCAAAAATTAACAACATGGTTGGCTAAATATTCTGCAAGTTTAGTGCCAAAATTCCGACTCATACTGGTTTTATGACCCGAAAACTAGGAATGAGGGTGGTCCATGCAAATTTATTTTTTTTCGGTAATACAAGGAGTACAGTCCTGAAACTTGCAGGAATGATTGGTGTTGCTATTGGGCATAACATACTAAGCGGGCAGCCCTGTAGCTCAAAGGACACTAAAATGGGGGAATTTCAAAAACATGAGTGAAAATCCCATAGTTAAGAAATCTGCACCTTCTAGAATCAAAACACTGAATCTGTTGTTAGTCAACATAGATTGTAGCAGGAAGTTCGACAAATAAATGAACCTAATATTTAAGCTCTGTTCCACACCATAGTAACCATCCCTGCAGCGTTTTTTGAAAATTGAATAATCTTTAGAATCGTCATTTTGCCGGTTTTACGAAGAAAAGTCATATTTCGTCATGTTTTTGAAATTCCCCCATTTTAGTGCCCTTTGAGCTACAGGGCTGCCCGCTTAGTATGTTATGCCCAATAGCAACACCAATCATTCCTGCAAGTTTCAGGGCTGTTCTCTTTGTATTACCGAAAAAAATTAAATTTGCATGGACCACCCTCATTCCTAGTTTTCGGGTCATAAAACCAGTATGAGTCGGAATTTTGGCACTAAACTTGCAGACTATTTAGCCAACCATGTTGTTAATTTTTGCTGAAAATTTGAGCCAAATCGGTAAAGAAGTGACTGAGAACGAAACGTTTGAGTGAAGGCCGAAAAAGCGATGGGACATTTTTTTATCTATACTGTATATGGTGGCGGGATTCGTCCACTGTGACGGTATGGTACCACTTCATTCAAATTTCGTACCATATATGGTAGTCATACCATAGGATGCATGTAGGATATATGGTACCGGTACCTGTGGTCATGGGTAGGGGTCCCATATATGGTGCTAGTACCATAAACAGCATAAGCTGCCTCATGGTGTAAGGCCTCTGTGGTGAACGTGGAGGCCGTTGGGCTCTGTAAGCGGCCAGTGCTGATCGGAGCTTCAAGAAGCTAATAAAAGTTTCGGAAATCTCGGCAAAGTTCCACTTTGCCTCGCAAAGTGGCAGGGTGCTTAGTTTTTGGATTACGTACAGTCGAGCATAAAAGGATCGGAAACCTATTTAGGCCTAATGGTGCTTACAGTATGGCCAAGAAATAGTCCTATAGTATGAGGGATTCTTCAAAAGCTTACCTTTAATAATCTAACAAAACATTTAAGAGTAAAAAAATTTACGATTGCACTGTCTAATTTTTGAGTAAGAGTAAAGAAGGTGGCCTAAAAACTAAATCCGGCGTTCGGGTCCACCTTTCTGATTCTGTGGTAACAATTTAAAATTGGTGTTGAAATATAGCCGTTTTGTGAATTAACTTCAACGCCGGATTTAGTTTTTAGGCCACCTTCTTTACTCTTACTCAAAAATTAGACAGTGCAATCGTAAATTTTTTTACTCTTAAATGTTTCGTTAGATTATTAAAGGTAAGCTTTTGAAGAATCCCTCATACTATAGGACTATTTCTTGGCCATACTGTAAGCACCATTAGGCCTAAATAGGTTTCCGATCCTTTTATGCTCGACTGTACGTAATCCAAAAACTAAGCACCCTGCCACTTTGCGAGGCAAAGTGGAACTTTGCCGAGATAACGTAATGTCCAAAGCATTTTTTGGCTTGAACAAGAATTGCAGAAGGCTTATTTAACTTAGATTAGGGGCCGTTCATAAACGCCGTCGTTTCAAAATCCCGATTTTTCAGACCCCCTCCCCACAAAATTGCCTTGCGTTATTTTTGGGGACCCCCTCCTCCCCTAAGGCGACGTCGTTTTCGTTTTACCCCTTCGATAAAAGTGCAGTACATATAGTACTGCCATGTTTTCTTGTTGGCATACTGTACAACCAATGAGGCCCTCGCATGACAGGACCGAATGTTGTGAGTTTTCGTGTTGGGACCCTAACCGGAAAGACTTGTCATCAGTAAGAAGTGCGCCAAATTCAAATCACTCAAGTACTGGCACCTTCTACTGAACCTAAATCGTCTTCAGCCTCCAGGCGACCTCTGCCATTCGCTGCCTTCCAGATCGTACCAGAACGACTTCGATAATCCAGCCCGCCACTCACGATTCGCATCTCATCGATCTTCGCCGAAGTACTATCCCGAGAATCGGCCGATTCGGAGTGGAAGAAGGTGAAGCTGCCGATTTTCCTTCATCTTAGGGGCTGTCCATAAACACCAACGTTCAAAAATTCAAAATGTTGCACCCCCACCCCCCCTCCGACGTTAACCGACGTTTTCATCATCACCCCCCATAAAAATTACGACGTTTGGGAGGACCCCCCCCCCCCCCCCCGAAATAAAATTTTCGAATTTTCGTTCAAAATCTGAAGCTGCTTTTCTGACTGCGTAATCAGAAATGAATAATAGAAAAATTTATGCCTGTGCACATACGTATTTACCAGTTGGTTTCACGAATCTTTCAAGAATTTATTTAACTTTCAGTTAAAAAAGAGTCATTCAAATCGGTTGAGATTTGCGGTTGCCACAGTAAAAAATCTGCTGGGTTGTTTTAATCACTCTTGTTCGTTGCCAAAATCAGTGTTTCAATTTTGAGGGCAAATATCTCGAGAACCAAGCAGAGCATCTTAGCGAAAACTCTACCGATCGATAATTTATTTTTCTTTCATTCAAAAAAGATTTATTCAAATCGGTTGGTATTTACGGTTGCTACAGTAAAAAATCTGCTGGGTTGTTTTTTTGCACACCCTGTACAAATCACGCTAACATACTGTATGTTGTACAACTACAAAAATGTGTCAAAAACCGTTTGACTTTCTCTGCATTCTTGCTTATTCTGCAATCGTCAAACCTTACCAAAAAAGGCCTAAAATACGTCAACGTTTTGCCTCAAACCCCCACCCCCCCTCCGACGTTCTGCGACGTTTTTCGGGGTACCCCCACCCCCCTCTCTGAACGTCGTAGTTTATGGACGGCCCCTTACCATTGTTTTAAGTATTCTAGCTTCTGTACTTCTTTGACATGCTCTCTCCTTCCAAACACACTACTTCCATCCACTTCAAATCGCCCCGCCGAAGTACTATCCCGAGAATCGGCCGATTCGGAGTGGAAGAAGGTGAAGCTCCCGATTTTCCTTCATCTTACCATTGTTTTAAGTATTCTAGCTTCTGTACTTCTTTGTCATGCTCTCTCCTTCCAGACACACCACTTCCATCCACTACAAATCGCCCCGCCGAAGTACTATCCCGAGAATCGGCCGATTCGGAGTGGAAGAAGGTGAAGCTGCCGATTTTCCTTCATCTTACCATTGTTTTAAGTATTCTAGCTTCTGTACTTCTTTGACATGCTCTCTCCTTCCAAACACACTACTTCCATCCACTTCAAATCGCCCCGCCGAAGTACTATCCCGAGAATCGGCCGATTTGGAGTGGAAGAAGGTGAAGCTCCCGATTTTCCTTCATCTTACCATTGTTTTAAGTATTCTAGCTTCTGTACTTCTTTGACATGCTCTCTCCTTCCAGACACACCACTTCCATCCACTACAAATCGCCCCGCCGAAGTACTATCCGGAGAATCGGCCGATTCGGAGTGGAAGAAGGTGAAGCTCCCGATTTTCCTTTGTCTTACCATTGTTTTAAGTATTCTAGCTTCTGTACTTCTTTGGCATGCTCTCTCCTTTCAGACACACCGCTTCCATCCACTACAAATCGCCCCGCCGAAGTACTATCCGGAAAATCGGCGGATTGGGAGTGGAAGAAGGTGAAGCTCCCGATTTTCCTTCATCTTACCATTGTTTTAAGAGCCGGTTTCTCTAGGAATCGACTTTTGCTCCTTAACCTCCGGACAAATCTCAACTTTTTGTCTCCGATTTGGCTGAAATTTTGTATTTTGGTTTAATTTGACCTAAAAAGACATTTTATCACCTTCCCGGCCATTTTTGAGAGGGTCACTTTTTCGACCCTCTCACAGATTTCGAGTCATAACTTGGGACCAAATGATCGTAGGAACATGCGAATTGCATATTTACAATCAGAAAGGTATTCTCTTTCAAACGACACCCTACTCGACTGCATTGCAGAGAAAAAATTTTTTTCGAACTCCTTCCATGACCGATTTGACCCCTCCGCCATCGAGTGTCCAACTATTTTATTTCATGGAAATGTAGCGCTATGTTTTTGCTTTCGATTAAAGAAAAAAAATCGAGAAAAAAAGTACCCCCAAATCGAGTTTTTGGGCCTTGAAAGTTGAAAATAAAAAAATATTTCCTTATTATGGGTTGCACACTGTAAACAACACAACTTAGTCAGTTTTGAATCGAATTCGGAGATCTTCGGCACACGTATTGTACTGTTCATCTTGCACATAGCGCACAAACCTGGTCCTGTTTGCCGCTGTTTAACGCTAGTTTTATGCTTATTTTGTTTATTATTTCAGTTTCACAAACAATTTCTCGGTTTCATTTGATGTTTCCCATGATGGGTGTCCGAATTGTCTTTTTGAAAAGAATTAGAGCTGGAAATCGGGCCTAAGCGAAGGATAATACTACATCTGCATCGACGACATGGGAAAGTTAAGTTGAGTCAGGGAACATGATTAGGGAATGACGCTTGCGACACAAAAATATTTGTGTGGTTGACGTTTTCACAGTGTTAGCTTGCAGTTTTGAAAGCGCCAGACAACACAACAAAGAACGGGGTTCATTTAATTAAGTACAGTCTCTAGTCTTGAAAGTTCCTATCTGTATTTTGAGTTATTCTTGCTCAACTTTTTGTTATTGCACTGTTATTACAGGCAAACATTTATATGCTGTTCACTTTGTCTATACATCTATACTGCATATCAGTCATCTTTGAAAAGATCAGTAGAACCAAACCGATCACTATCAACTTCCATGCCTTCTGGGACATCTTTGTCTACTTCCATAGCATCAGTATGATCTCTGGTACCAACTGAAGCGCT
This sequence comes from Sabatieria punctata, assembly GCA_030248155.1. NCBI lineage: Eukaryota > Metazoa > Nematoda > Chromadorea > Araeolaimida > Comesomatidae > Sabatieria > Sabatieria punctata. The sequence goes on from JASANB010004101.1 coordinate 16,167, forward strand.
AGGATCGTCATCTGTACACTGCTTCAAGTTCTGATAAAGCTCATCTTCAACAGTTGTGAATTCATGCTCATCCAAATAAAGGTCACGCCTGATGAAACTATTGCCAGTTTCATGCTCCACTTCATCCTGTAGTTCAGAGGGGTTTTCCATCTCAAGAAGGACTGCTTCATCAGTGGTCTGTCTGTAGTGTATGTTGATCCGGTCTATTAGTAGTGGCTATTACTCTCGTTCT
>JASANB010004103.1:0-19227 GCA_030248155.1 Sabatieria punctata
AATTTGTAAAACTTTCTTTGAAAATTTCCAAGGAAATAGTGTTGAAGCATAGCAGAGTACTGTATTGTGTCGAAAACAAAAACCAGAATATCATCATGTTTTACATTCGAATGTACTTCTGCCTACTGTTATTTTACTAGTGGATTTTTATTTTACTATTTACTAAATTTATTACAAATTCAGCCCGTCAATTTAATTTTTATTTTTGTTTTACTACCAAGTTGGTCATATTTTACTAATTTTTGTTTTACTAATAATTTCACTGATTTTACTACTATTTACTACCATTTTACTAGTCATAATGTGGAATTTTGCACCAATGATGCCAAGATTTAGTGAATAATTGATCTTAATCCAAATAGTTGCTAAATTTGATCATGATACCAAATTCAGCAGAACTTTGGAGACAAAGAATGTATGAAATTTGACTGGCAAATGTGGATCCACATATGTTTTATTGCAAAATTGATCAATATTTTGGCTGGAATTCACCAAAAACTAGTAAAATAGTAGTAATTTCCATTTTACTATTGACGGTCCTTGTTAATTTAATTTAATTTTTACTTTACTATTGGCTCTTAATTTTACTTTTTACTATTATTTTACTACTAGTAAAATACCACTAGTATTACTAATTTTTGTTTTACTATACTATAGTAAAATAACAGTACTTCTGCCCTTGTTTTCTAACGATAGACAGCTTTTGTTAACTTTAAAAACATTTACTTGCGTGTTAAAATTGGCCAATTTAACTAAGACCATGGTCTTTTAACTGGAAAATGGATGTCAATGAACTCAGTTTTCTGACCACCTATTAGAAGACCATGGTCCTATAAATGGAAACAAAAACCTATTTAAAGACCATGGTCTTCTAACTATGCTGGTCTTATAAGCGGAAATCTCCAGTACTAATTCACTAATTCAAAAGATATTTTGCAGTCAATTTGTAGTCATTCAATCTGAATATGTAGGGTAAGCCGGGGTAATTCGGCACACCATTTTCAGTTTTTCAAAAATATCTCGGCCCAACTTAGCAGCAGTAACCTGATTTTCGGTCCGGAATTTTTCAATTTTTCTTAGTTACACTGTGCAAAAGGTTTGAAGCCATTCCGACCATTCTACAACGAATGGCGAGCGATTCCTTTTCGATTTTGCTCATGTGCCGAATTACCCCACCGGTGGAGCAATTCGGCACAACGCGGAAAATTTGGTTTTGAAGCCTAACAGCCCCATCTTAAGGAATGTTACGATTAGAGCCACTTCATCTGAGTCTGTAGTACAATTTTTGCCAGCATTGTACAGTTGTAGTGGCTTTTACAGCTTTCTAAACGTTGAGATAATATGATCCCCACATAAGTTGGATTTTTCTACTTGGCAATCGAAAAAGGCAGAGTTCTAGCGTTATACTTTCATGGAGCTCTTGTTTGAAGGTTTCTAGCTTTTGCTTCAAGCAGAAAACCTATTTTGTATGTGTAACAGTGGTTGAATAAATGCACAATTTGCATACACACAAACATATGCTAAATCGGGCCTCCGTGTAAAAAATGTCAATGTTTTCATTCTATTAACACTGCTAAAGGTTTACGCACCAAGAAAATAAGCAATTTGCAGTTGATTAACAATTTTTGATTAATTAATTAAAATTATTAATTAGTTAATTAATTAACGTAAAATAACTGGTTACTGTGTAAATCAGCATGGTGATGCTTAAAATACATAAACTAAGCAAAAATAACCGTTTTTGAACGAAAGTTTTGAAAAAAAAACGATTTTTTGCGGGAAAACTGACTTCAACTACCGTAATCAACAGCTTTTCCATTCCAAAATGATGCGAAAACCTGCGTGTCTACTTGTGCCACTTTTGCCCCCGAAAGCGGGTCGTCGGTTCTCAAAAACTACTGCACCGATTTTAGTGAAATTTTCAGTGAATTATATTTGAAGGAAACCAACCTAATTGCAGATTTTTAATCCGTCCGAGCTAATGTAGTTTTAGGTTTATTCAGCTTCAAAAATCGGATTTTTTGAGTTGGTGTCAAACAATGACCTGTAGCTCACGATTGATTAAGCAGATAGAGTTAATATTTTATACATTATATCAGCACACAATACAAACCCTGTTTAGGCTATCTGAAACCGAAAATAGGGTTCTGGAACCCTATTTAGGGCTTTTGAAATCCAATCCAACTACATGTATGATTCTATACCACATGTATCTCATAAGTCTAGGTGTGTGTCACTCAGTTTCATTCAAATCGGTTGAGATTTGCGGGTGCCATAGTAAAATAATGTTGGGTTGTTTTAAAGCACACCTTGTATATACAGTAGTTACATACACGTATGCATATATACAAGCTCAATATTGAGTGCTCCCTCTAAGGCGTCATGAAAGGCATTATGATGAGTAGTGACATTGTTGTCTTCCTATTTTGCTCATCTTCAAGCTGTTTGTGTGGCCAGTAGTTGGAGCATTGAATATAGAGCTTGTGATATAAACCACAATAAAATGTACTACTTAGGTACTTTCATTTCTTGCTGTTATGCTTAGTTTAGTTCATGGGAGGAGCTATCATTGTGTGGCACAATGTTTAAACTCGCTGTTCAATGAAACATACATAGTCCCTCTCGTCCACTGTAGGTCCAACTCATTGAGTAACACCGTTCATCCATTCCAACGGAGCAGAAATTAGGGTCTCTCTCTGTCGTCCGACGTCTTACACTGAGCTCCACTGACATAACACATTGCGATTCTATAATAGCAAAAATTTTTCGCACAGACAAAGTAGTAGTGTATTACCGTAAAGCTTCTAATAAAAGCAATGCGCTTTTGGGGGCTATTAATGGAGCCGCGCTACTATTGGAGCGAATGCGTTTATTATCTCTATGCTATATTGACCATCAAAGTATTCTAATTTTTCTGTCAATACAGGGCAATTTTGTGTTAAAACAAACAATCGTTACATAACTTTCAGTATGACTAATGTCTGCAAGCTTAATTCAAGAAAATAGTCTGTATAATGAATAGTAGACATAGTTCTCTTTTCCTTTCTCCTCAAAGCCCTCCAGTTGTTATATGTACACTTCTTCTTGAATTGTGCCATTTAGGAACGCTGTGTCCACATCGTATTGATGCACGCTTAATTCTTCTTGCATTGCTTAATTCTAAACAGCGTTCTGATTGTGTCCCATGCGAAAATTGCGTTGTACTCTTGGCCGTAAATCTGTAAATCTGCGAGTGGCCTTTTGCAACGAACTGGGCCTTGTGAATCGATCTCCGTTTTCCTTGAATTTACGTTTGAACAATCACTTGCTGTGACAATTATGCGGCATGGCAACTCCCACGAAAACCACTAGCACACACATCTCTCTCAGTTTTCTTGTCAGCTTTCGAATGGTTTTTGTTTGTAGGCATCGCATCTAAACACTTGCAAGTGGGCCACATTTGGCTTTCTGTTGTACCACGCTTTGAATGACGTCTTTTTATTGAGAGCCAGAGTAGGAGAGCGATTCTTTAGATATGTTGCGCAATTGATCGCTTCTGCACAGGGAAAACGTCTTTTGAGATACGGTTGCTGCGATCTGCTAATGTACAGTTAGAGATCGCATCAACCGTGCCTAGTAATCGCATTAACCGCAGCTTGTCATCGCATTAACGGTGCCTTGTAACGGCATTAACCGTAGCTTGTCATCGTATTTAACTATCGTAAGACGGTCTGTCTACAAAGATCTCATTAGCACATCGTTAACCCTTTAAATCACAGGTACTCCATGCGGAGTACTCCCCCCAGAGTCATTTCTATGTGTCGAAAAACATGTAGGAATGGTCGTGAAAATTTCCCTAAATGTGGAAATCGCCCGACACTTAATGACCCTGTATGTGTCGGAAATTCGAGGCTTAGAAGTGTCGGAAATATTAAGTGTGGAAATATATATGATTTCCGGTGGCTGCGTTTAAATGCGAAGCGAACTGCTTCTCACTGCGTTTCACAGCGTTTAAGATGCATTTTGCGAGAAAGTCAGCTTTGAGGGGGCAAGCAGGGTCATCTCACGGATCTGGGTGATATTTATATCTATTAAAATAGAGCACAGTCGAAGACCAACGGTGCATGCCCGGCCACCAGCAACCCCCTAGAACCGGAGCTACACCCCCTCAAAGTTGGGTCGGCAGCAATTTTCGGGCTCATTTTAATAGCTCTGACACCCTCCATTCAAACGATCACCCTTCATTCGTTTCTTAAGCTAGGATCCCGACTCGCATATGGTTTTGTAGCTGGCCCAGTGGCCTTTCATTTTCTGGTACCCCCGTTTCCAGATCGTAGCTGGTTACCGAGATATTCGCCGAAAACTGCGAAATTTCCACAAAATGCCACTCCGTTTTTTTTCGAAAAATCTTTATAACTTTTTGTGCAAAGGCCCTGCCAAGCTAATGTTTTAACAAAAGTTAGGCATGAGTTGGCCAAACAAAATGAGCGCACTAAAGTGTGCGGTTAGGGGGGGGAGGGGGGGGGGTGTTTTGGCCTCTCAAAGGTGTTCGAAAAAATTTTTTTTCTGCAAAGCTTAGTTGTTAACATACTGTTATATGCAGTTTTGTGTGCTGAGTTCGAAAATGCATTCAGTTTAGCTAGATTCGCTCTGGATCGGGAGAAATTGGCGTCCAAAGTTGAGACCAACCCTTTTTCTTGACTGGCACTACTCGCTAGTATGACCGTTAACCGCGGCGCAATGCAGTTTTTCTTATGTAATTTTTGCTGCTGATTCCGAAAATAACTTTATTTTTGCTCTACGTTGCCTACTTTTGAAGATATCGGCATTTTTATGATTTGGGAACAAAACGGCTGCACTTGCTATAACATGCTCGTTTGAAAGGTGACTCAATTCAGTCGCATCTAGGGTACAGAGCCATAAAAATTTATATCACCTAATGCAGTTTTTGCCGCTGATTACGAAAATGACATCTGTTTTTCAATCTGACTGCTCCTGAGCTACTTATGTAACTTTTATGCCCTGGTACTCAGACAATAAGTTATCTGTCAAATGTGGGCGTAACGTGGTATCTATCTGGTGCAGATTTTTCCGCTGATTCCGAATATCATCATATTTTTGCGCTACGGCCACTCGGTCGCAAGTTACGCACCTCTGAAGTTTCGTTAAGAAACATGCCATGACAAGCCGTAATCAAGAAATAAATGTTCAGCATTCATGCATTTCTGAAGGGAACCTTTTGTCAGTCAATAGTGTACCCGACCTAGTTTGACCCGCTGAGTTCAAAAATGGCGTTTGTTTTTCTCTACTGCTGTTCAATTTTGAGATATTACTGATCAAACAAAATTTGCATTAATATCCATGTATCTCCAAAACGAGTAACTATAGATTAAAACAAACGCCATTTTTGAACTCAGCGCGTCAAAATAGGTCGGGTACACTATTGACTGACAAAAGGTTCATTTCAGAAATGCACGAATGCTGAACATTTATTTTAGGATTACAGCTTCTCACGGCATGTTTCTTAATGAAACTTTCGAGGTCCATAACTTGCGACAGAGTGGCCGTAGCGCAAAAATATGATAATATTCTGAATCAGCGGAAAAAACTGCACCAGATAGATACCATGTTACGACCAAATTTGTCAGATAACTTATTGTCTGAGTACCAGGGCATAAAAGTCACATAAGTAGCTCAGGAGCAGTCAGATTGAAAAACAGATGTCAAAAACTGCATATAACAGTATGTTAACAACTAAGCTTTGCAGAAAAAAATTTTTTTCGAACACCTTTGAGAGGCCAAAACACCCCCCCTCCCCCCCCTAACCGCACACTTTGGGGTGCTCATTTTGTTTGGCCAACTCATGCCTAACTTTTGTTAAAACATTAGCTTGGCAGGGCCTTTGCACAAAAAGTTATAAAGATTTTTCGAAAAAAAACGGAGTGGCATTTTGTGGAAATTTCGCAGTTTTCGGCGAATATTTCGGTAACCAGCTATGATCTGGAAACCGGAGTACCAGAAAATGAAAGGCCATTGGACCAGCTACAAAACCATATGCGAGTCGGGATCCTAGCTTAAGAAACGAATGAAGGGTGATCGTTTGAATGGAGGGTGTCAGAGCTATTAAAATGAGCCCGAAAATTGCTGCCGACCCAACTTTGAGGGGGTGTAGCTCCGGTTCTAGGGGGTTGCTGGTGGCCGGGCATGCACCGTTGGTCTTCGACTGTGCTCTATTTTAATAGATATAAATATCAGCCAGATCCGTGAGATGGCCCTGCTTGCCCCCTCTCTTCGGCACCAAAGCTGACTTTCTCGCAAAATGCATCTTAAAGGCGAAGAAACAGTGAAGTAGCCACCTAGAAACCTGCCCGGGCAGGCAGAGTCTTGTCCTGACCTGAATAGCATGAATCACGTTGGTTTGTAAATATTTTTTCGATAGTAGCGATGAGTACCCATTATTTACAGGAAGATTAGCTCTGAAACTTTATAGTTTGTAGCTGAGAATTAGGCGTATTCAGTAAAGTTTGGGCAAAAATGTCCTAGTTACATATTATGACGTGCTGCGACATGCCTCAACGTGCCTGGCTGGCATGTTCCGTGTATTTTATCGGCAATAATTAAGCGCCACTCCGATATATACCTATATATGCCGATTGCCCGTCTGTGGCAGTTGTTGAGTGGAATTCCAACCTCTCCTTGTAACGTTAAAATTTCTGTTGCATAGCGCTTAATGGCGCGGCATGGCCAGGCAAGTGCAATAGGGCATTGTTGCGGCCATTGACTGATTGAGTGAATAGGGGTGTGCGTTGAGCCGCCAAAAACTTTGGCTGCCGCGCCGGCAGTGATGCCTTGACTGTCTGCCTGCAAGTCCCAGAGCGTGTCTCGCTTGTGTTCGGTGTTGTTGGTCTGGTCTATGCTACATACAGTTTTTGCTTGAAGCCTGAACCTAACTCCTAAGCCCAAGCCTGAATCTAAACCCTAAGCCTAAGCCTGAACCTAACTCCTAAGCCCAAGCCTGAACCTAACCCCTAAGCCTAAGCCTGAACCTAACCCCTAAGCCTAAGCCTAAGCCTGACCCCTCTAAGCCTATAAGCCTGACGGCGTGTTCCGGTTTCCTCCGTGAATTTTCCGGTTTCATCCGTTTTGAAATTTAGTGTTTTTGTGCATGTGTATTTCAGAAATTCAATTTTGAATTCACTAACTATAAAATTAAATAATAATAAACTGTATTGACGCAAGATTTAAATAATAATTAACTGTACATATTAACGTTTGGTTTTTAGAAATTTCAGCAATTATGCGGCACTTTGTCGCTTTCGCTTGTTTGTCCTATTAGTTGCATAATTGACAACGATTAAATCGCGATTGGCCGCCGATACCCTCAGGCCGACACTAGTAAGGCAGGTGACCTATCAAACCTAACCCCTAAGCCAAAGCCTGAAACTATCCCGTAAGCCTAATCCAAGCCTTAACCTAACTCCTAAGCCCAAGCCTGAACCTAATCCCTAAGCCCAAGCCTAAGACTGAGCCCAACCCCTGAACCAAAGCCCAAGTTTGAAGCGAACCCCTAAGCCTAAGTCTGAACCTAACCCCTAAGCCTAAGACTGAACCCAGCGCCTAAGCCTAAGACTGAGCCCAACCCATAAGCCTAAGCCTAAGTCTGAACCCCTTAGCCTAAGCTACTGTTGGTTGGGTATACCGAACCCATACCCAAAAATGGGTATTTTTTGGGAATACCTACCCAATAAATACCTACCCATTCCAGGTATTTTAATATATACCCGTACCCGGTATACCGATTATTTTCGAAATACCCAGGTATTTAGGAGTCGGTATTTTTGTCCAGCCTAATGCAATTTTTATTGAAAATTCCCTGTCATCACTAATGTAATTTTCCATTTTTGGGCATGCAGAAACACATTTTATTACGATATCCTTCCAAAACATCGAATTTGAAGGATTTTTAGTCTGTGACCTACTCGTAGCCTAAGCCCAAGCCTGAACCTAAACCTTACCTGAACTGAACCTAAACTCCTTAGCCTAAGCATGAAATAAGCCTACGCATTGAGCTTTGTTACATAGCTATTCTTGTATATTTTACCAGAATTCTGTCTGTATAAAAGATAGTCAATGTTATTGCATAAAGTCGGAACTGGAAACACGCCGTCCCTTCTGGGGGCTGGCCTGTTTCGGGTGGGGGCAGACGCCCCAGAGCCCCCTGTTACATGTATGGGCTGAGGGGGTTTAGCGGAAATTTAGTTTATGATGAGAATTAATAGCGTGCCAAGGCAATTAATATATTTGCGTTATTATTTGTGATGGATGATATTTTGTACATTGTACAAGTTATAGTTCAGAACACAATCAACGCAAACGCAAAAGGCATGGATGACGGATTGAATCCTCTCAACCCCTTGGACTTGTCGGCCTTGAACCCAATTCTTCATCAGATTGACGAAGGGGCCGACCATCTCAACAGCGTGTTGGTGGACGACGACTCAGAATTTAGCGACCAAGTGGCCACCGCTTTGCGGAACGTGTGGAACGAAGTGGAAACGACGCAGGTAATGCTCAGGGACCTTAAGAGATGGAAGCATTGTTTAGGCCAAAATAATAGCATTATTTTGAGTCCTTAGTAACTATTTTATACAAATGTAAACCCGAGATTGTTTTTTTGTGATTATTGAGTGTTTTAGTAGCAGGGTCAGGGGTGGGATCTGCCCCCACCCCAAATAATCCAGCCCCCCTGAGACGTCTTGTCTGCCAATTTTTTTGGCCATACGTGGGCCGGAGGAATCCGGAGGGGGCTCTGGAGACCTCGGGGTCCCGAAAAATGTCCAGAAAACGCCTATTGTGCCTTAAATAAGCGAAAATTTTCTTTCCCCTGGAAGGGGGGTCGGGGAGGGGGTATGGCCGGCCGATGGTGCATGGGCGAGGGCGAGGGGGCGAAACCCCCATTACCAACCGGCCCATGTATGTTTTTGGCTAGCAATTTTTCAGAAAATTTTTACTTTTTTTATGAATTTCACACAAAATCCAAACACAAAAGCCTGTAAAGCAACACTTTTTAGCTGTATTTTAGCCCAAATTAGCGGTTTTTTGCGAACTTTGAGCGTTTTTAGTGCCCATCCCTCTCTCTAGTTTTTTTACTCAGACCCCCAGCCGGCGCCAAACTCCTCCGCCAACCCCATACATGTACTAGGGGGGTTTGGGGGGTTACCCCCCTGCTGGAAAGGCCAACCCCCCTCACCCCCACCCCCCCCCCCCCGACCCGAGACAGGTTAAGGGACCCCTCCCTCCGACCAAAAAATACAAGTAGTGGTAGTGGCTCCAGTACTAACAAACTGGGTCAGAAATCACTAATTTTAAGCCTAAAATTCGCTTGAAAAGCATTTGGAAACCGAATTTGGCGTTTCCACTGCTGATATTTAAGAGAAATCGGTGTTTTTGGAAGCTCTTTTTGTCATTTTTTGCTTGTTTTTGCGTAGCTTTAAAACGCTATTTGGCAGCTTAAAATAGAGATTTTTAGCGTCCTACTGAAAAAAACGTGCTAAAAACGCATTTCTAGGCGTTTTGGAGCTTTTTGAAATTTGGGACCCCCACCTGGGCGAAACCCCCCCTCGACCCCACACCTGAGGAAACCCCTCTACCCCCCCTCCCCCCAGGTCGGCCCGGAGCTGTCACTCCTTTGTGGTATTAGATGTCTGCTATAACTGGCAGGCCAGCGATACTGACCCGATAGTTCGAGACTCTAGACCCACAACTAATTGTTGAACGTTATCAGGAATGGGCGTATATGTATGTACTCCAGTATGCACCGCCTGTTTGTTCCCTGCTACGAATGGACTGTGCCAGACAGACACACAAACAGAGAGCCCAAACAGATGGGCCTGTTACCGTTGCGAGGCGCGGCTTTGCCCTGGAAACTGTGATTGGCTGTTCCACTTCCACGCCGATTACTTCTTTGATGACCCCACCACACATCACTTGCCAACAAGAAGACAAAAGGCCAAGACTTAAATCGGCAGGACTGTTAATTGATTTAGTGTCGGCAGCAGTGTTTGTTGTGTAATTGACAAATGAGGAGTGCATGAATAAATTTGTTGCCGTTTTATGTTTTACTGATTTTAATGATTCTCTCTCTACTGCTCCATCGACCGAAATTAGAGGGGATTTAGCGGGTAGACTGGTCAGGTGCAGGTGCAACGGCAGTTCCAGTCAGTTCCCATTTACCTAATTTCTGTTGCTACCTTTCCGTGACTTGGGTTGGGCTTTATGCCGATGACCAACTCTGCAACATGAAACTTGCCGCAGCCAGTGTTATGAGCGTGCGAGTATGCGCACAGTGGCTTTGCGGCCTAAACCACTACCCTAACTGTGCCGGCCGGCGTAGGTCCTTAGTGCCTCATAAGCACGCCGTCGGACTACCGATGTGTATTATCTGTTCATTTTGCGTGTGATCGTAGTTCTGCGACAATTTAGTCTGCTTTACTCCTTTAACCGGTTCTGAACCACGCCAAGTAACTGCTACACTTATATACAGACTCTCCGCAGACAAATACAGCAATGCTCAATAATTTGCCCGTGATTTACTTGTCATAGTACACGAAAGATTGAAATTTGGCTACTAGCTAAGTGGTCACCGGCGGTAGATGGATATATGAAGAAACTTTCTTCATATATCCATCTTCTACCCGTTTCCGACACTTCCAACTGCTTTTTGCTTTTGCTTTATGTGTGAAGTCAATTCCTCATGGAAAGTTTCATGACACTTCTCAAAAAGGTCGGAAACGACTCTGGGACAGCGCTTCTTCACACTTCTTAAGTGTCCACCTGCGGGGAACAAAATGGACACATAGATTAGGGCTGTAATTCAAAGGGTTAATACGTTAAATGCGTTAAATACGAATCAACCAAAGCCATTCCAGAACGCAGTGCTGACTGTTGTAGCACAGTTAACGTGGTCTGCTAATGCGATTGTTGCAGATGATCTGTAAATGTACATTAGCAGATCTCATTTAACGCATCATCAGTCAGAGGCACCGCGCCGCATTATTCGTTACTACGCTAAGGCTAAATGCGATCTTGTTATGCGATCTGTAACTGTATGTTAACAGATCGCAGTAACCGTATCTCAAAAGACGCTTTCCCTGTGCTGCCCACAATTACCATGGTAATTGAGCACCAGACATCATCGCATGTGCCTTGTCCCAAATAATGCCATTGAACCGTTTGGCCATGCCATTCTGCTGCGGCGTTTTTGGTATGGAATGTTGAATTTCCACACCGCGGTTTTTGAGCCACTTGACAAGTCGATTTGAGGTGTACTCACCGCCCCAGTCAGTATGTAAAGCTTTCAGATGTTTCTCATAGCTGCTTTCGGCCAAACGCACGCAGTCCTTGAGCTGTTTTTGGCGTCACTTTTTTGCGAATGAAGCGCACCCAAACCGTGCGCATTTCATCATCAAAGAACGAGACGTAGTAACGATTGCGGCTTTATTGGCCTGCACACGTCACTATGAACCAGCTCCAACGCGCCTTCGCTCGATTAGCCAAGAGTTTGTATGGCTTTGCCTTCTACAGAATGCTCACAGAAGTCCCAATTTTCAGGTGTTGTAGCTAGTCCTTCGGCCATCTTGAGCTTTTCGAGCTTCTTCCGATCACGTTGATTTATGTGGCCAAATCGATAATGCCAGACACGCTCTGTTGCTGACGCCTCCCGTGTTGGCCACAGTATTACTGTTATTTTACTAGTGGATTTTTATTTCACTATTTACCAAATTTACTACAAATGCAGCCTGTCAATCAAATTTTTATTTTTATTTTACTACCAGGCAGCTCCAATTTTACTAATTTTTGTTTTACTCTACTACTAATTTTACAAACTATTTAGTACGATTTTACTAGTCATAAGGTGGAGTTTTGAATCTAAGACATTCGGCAGAATTGTTCTTTTCTCTCCAAAGTTTTCATTGTAAACCAAAAACAGCATGCTCTGCAAAAAACCGCTGTAAAATAGAATAAAACGCCCTTTGTGTTACAAGCCAATTATTGTTGTCAAAATATTTGCCAAATAACAGTATTTCTCATTATTTACTATAAAAGTTCGAAATATGACCGTTACTTTATCAAAAGGCTCCATATCAGGACAGGAACAATGAAAAATATAGAAATATGTAGAAAAAAATAAATGGTTTTTACCTTATCGTCTATCTAATTTTAGGCGATTTGTTTTCCTATTCATTCGATTTGGGAAGGGGGTGGAGATATGCAGACTTTATACAGTCGTGCATGTACGTACAGTAACACGGCGGCTTCGAGGCTTTCCCCAGCCCACCCTACCAAAGGCCAACCTCTAGTTCAAGAGGTCAAGAGGACTTCATTTCCTATTTTCTAGAGCGCAACTTTTGGGCTAAATTTTTTAATTTTTTTACAATTATAGGCATGAAAATTTCTAAAATTGCTTGTAAAAAAGCGACTTTTAGCTGTGTCTGGGCCCGTATCAGCAGTTTTTTTGCGATTTTTAGTACTCAATAATGCTCCCCGATTTGGGCCCTGACCGGATTCAAACCTCACAACCCCTTTTGGCGGATGACCTGTAAATTGGTACGTATGCATACAGTATACGTAAACCGTTGCGAATGTGAACAAGTATTGTGTTTTCTCGCACAAGGATTGGAGTTTAAAACCAGTTAAACCTCGTGCCCCTTTATGAGACCCCAGAATCGAACAAAACCTAAATGCATACATGTGCTCCGGGCCGATCTGGGGGAGGGGGCAGGAGGTTTCCTCAGGTGGGGGGTCGAGGTGGTTTCGCCCAGAGGGAATCCAAAATTTCAAAAGGCTTCAAAACGCCTGGAAATGCGTTTTTAGCACGTTTTTTTCACTAAGGACGTTAAAAATCGCTATTTTAAGCTGCCAAATAGCGTTTTAGAGCTAAAAACAGGCTAAAAAGGGCTCCCAAAAACACCGATTTCTCTTAAATATCAGCAGTAGAGACGCCAAATTCGGTTTTCAAAATGCTTTTCAAGCGAATTTTAGGCTAAAAACTGGTGATTTCTGAGTCAGTTTGTTAGTACTGGAGCTGCTACTAGTAATTGTATTTTTGGGTCGGGGAGGGGGTTCCCTTAACGTCTCGGGGTGGGGGTGAGGAGGGGGTTGCCTTTCCAGCAGGGGTAACCCCAAACCCCTTTAGTACATGTACGCCTAAATGAGACTCCATAATTTTGAGAATTTAGACTCCAAACTAGGCACCTATGGCCAAAGCGCCTAGGTATCAATAACACTGTAACTAAACTGAATGTTACTAAACTCATAACTACAATGTAAGTAACTCGATTTTTTGCTTAGTAATTTTCTGAAAATGAGTTTAGTTTGAGTTGAGTTTAGTTAAGCGAAATCTGAGTTTAGTTAGTAAAAGTTAGTAACTAACTAACTAATGTTTTTACTTAATAAATAACTAACTAAATTCAATCGCACAACACTGGTGCAGAACAGTGTTGTGCCGGTTGAATTTAGTTGGTTATTTACTAAGTAAAAACATTAGTTAGTTAGTTAGTTACTAACTTTTACTAACTAAACTCAGATTTTGCTTAGCTAAACTCAACTCAAACTAAACTCATTTTCAGGACTAAGCAAAAAATCGAGTTACTTAGTTATGAGTTTAGTAACATTCAGTTTAGTTATAGTGTTAAAGATAGGCGCTTTGGCCATAGGTGTCTAATTTGGAGTCTAAATTCTCAAAAATTATGGGGTCTCCTTCAGGTTCTATTCGATTCTGGGGTCTCTCACAAAGAGGGCACGATGTTTGACTCGTTTTAAACTCCAACGCTTGTGCGAAAAAGTAGAATATTGCTTGGCATTCGCAACGGTTTATGTATACTGTATGAATATGTACCTGCATGTATGTACAGGTCATTGGCCACAGGGGATTGTGAGGTTTGAGTCCGGTCAGGGGGACAGAGCCCAAGTCAGGGATGTACTAAAAATCGCAAACAACTGCTAATAAGGGCCCAGACTAGTATTGTTGCTACCAAAATTTTCGTTTGACTATGACTATGACTTCCGCCGTTTGAGTACAACATCAGAGTAGTCAAATTTGACTATATTGTAGTCAAACCGTTTGACTACTATGACCACTGGTTTGACTACTTTGACCACTTTTTGAAACATAGCCAAATAGACATTTTCAGCGATTTGTTAGGTTCAGTCACCTGAAATAGCTGTGTGTGGTTGCTTCCGTAAATCCATTACTTCGAAATTAATTGTATAATTAGGCGCAAAAATGAGCGCATGAGTGCGTAATTGCTTTTTCGGTCCAAATTTTCGATGCAAAAGTTCTTTGATGCTGCAGAAAAATAGCCGCAAAATGGACCATAACGCCTTTGCTTGTGAAACCATGAGAAATCTTGAGTTCTCTAACCTCATGTTCTTGTTTGCTGCGCAAAACGTTTTTAGAAAGGTACTTTACTGTTCGTACAGTATTTCATTTTTTTACCCTCCCTCAGAAAATCTTGCATCAATCAGAGATTCACTGACTAACGATATTTCTACGATGACTAACGATATTTCTAACGATATTTCTAACGATATTTCTATGATATTATCTATGACTTCGATATTTCTGCGGCTTTTGACACCGTACCATTTGGCTGACTGCTGACTTGTCTTCAGACCCATTTTGCTGTGCCTGACTTCCTCATTGCGCTACTGAAGTCATTTCTGTATGGTCGAACGCAACAAGTGCGGGTGGATGGTCAACTGTCAACCGAGCGGCACGTTCTCAGTGGCACCCCGCAAGGTGGAATTCTATCTCCAGTTCTGTTTGTGGCCTATATCAACTCAGTTCTCTGCACACAACTGTCACCGAATGCTTGACTCATCGGATATGCTGGCGATCTGGCTTACATCGCTCCCGTAACTTCAGGTGAATCTGAGATGGCTGTAAGGCGGGATGTGCAATTAATAGCCGATTCCTTTTCTGAGCTTGGTCTGAATCTAAATGTTCAAAAGACAAAGTGCATGTTTTTCTCAGTTGCTCCTACTGTTAATTCTGACCATCTGAAATTTGAACCGCCTCTTCTCATTGGTGACTTAGAAGTTGAAAGTGCTACTGAAGTAGTATACTTAGGAGTGCGTCTGGATGCTAGACTTAGCTTCGCTGCCCACACCACCTCTAAGGTTGCAGCTGCCAAGTCGGCACTGGGTGCACTCAGGCGAGTAGTGAAGCACCGCTTTTGTTACGTTATTCGTACGGTCTATACTCAGGTAGTGAAGCCATCTCTCTTGTACGCATGTGCTGTCTCTTATCCTACGAACGTTGCTGATCGTGTGCGCATTGAGCGCGTCCAGTGTTATGCCGCAAAATTAAGTTTGAACCGCTACAATCTTTCCTACCTCGAAATGTTAGATAAGTTGAAGTGGAAATCGATTAATCGCTTTATGCTTGAACGTCAAGTTGTTCTGTTTTACAAGTATGTACATGGTGTTAGACTGTTACCTGACAGGCAGATAGTTATGAGAAACGGTTGTAATCTACGTAGTGTCCACTCTCTTGCTGTTTTAGTACCTCGCTATAGGCACCTGCGTTCTACGAAGGCATTTTTGTGTTCTATTGCTAAGATCTAAGAATACTTTAGAATCACATTGTTACTGGTAGCCTAGCTGAGTTTATCCGATTTGTTAAGTCGCCTGAATTCGTAGTGTGCGTTTCATTGCTTGACAATAGACGTTACTTATTGTAGTATGTAGTGTAGTACAGTGTGTGTCTAGTCAATGGGCGTTGTTTTCCTGCCTTGGCAGTTTTACGTCCGGGTTCAGGTTTTCCTGAATAAACGTTTTACATACATACATACTAACACTTGTCATTGCTTCAAAAATTTTTTGAAAAGAGGGGTATTTGGTCTTGGTGTTCAGAAGTTTTTTGAAACGTAATAAGCTCGCAAAATATTCAGTTGCGAACAGCGAAAAGAGCGGTAAAATGCAGGTGAAAACCCTGCTGCTTTTAACAAAATGTAGTCATAATCAAACCGTTTGACTATCTGGTTTTCGTTTGACTACGTATTTATGGTAACGAAAGTAGTGAAACTCTAACTTTGACTACCTGTTCGTTTGACTGCGATATCACAAAAGTATTAACTATAACTTTGACTAGTAGTCATAACAACACCAGCCGCGACACAGCTAAAAGTCACTGTTTTACAAGCAATTTTAGCAATTTTCTTGCTATAATTGTAAAAAATTATTAAATTCGCCCAAAAATTGCGCTCTAGAAAATAGGAAATGAAGTCCTCTTGACCTCTTGAACTGGAGGTTGGCCTTTGCTAGGGTGGGCTGGGGAAAGCCTCGAAGCCGCCGTGTTACTGTACGTACATGCACGACTGAAGCTCGGGCTCCAGAAAAATCGGAGGGGAAGTCCTCTAGAGGTTGAGGCGCTATCCGCCCACTATTTGAGCTGCCGATCTGGTGGAGGTTGGCATTTGCTGGGGTGTTGCAACCCTCGAAACCGCCGTGTTACTGTACATACATGCACGACTGTATAAAGTCTGCATATCTCCACCCCCTTCCCAAATCGAATGAATAGGAAAACAGATCGCCTTAAATTAGATAAAGATAAGGTAAAATTCGATTTGTTTTGTCTACATACTTCTATATGTATTTCCATTGCTCCTGTACTGATATTGAACGTTTTTTTGGGGGGGGGGGGGGGGGGGGGGGGGGGGGGGGGGGGGGGGGGGGGGGGGGGGGGGGGGGAACTAATGGTCATATTTCGATTTTTTATAGCAAATAATGAGAACTACTGTTATTTTGCGAATATTTTGAACATAATGAGGTCTACAGAGCTAAAACAAATCGGTTAAATGCAGTAATAACCTTATTTCTGCCAGTTTATTTTAACTAAACTCATAACTAAGTAACTCGATATTTTTTGACTAGCTTACAATGTACTAAACTCAGACAGCCAGTTTAGTTACTAACTTTTACTTACTAAATTCAAATTTGAAAAGTTGTAACTAACTTTTACTAACTAAATTGGGAAAATTTTCGTTCGGCACAACACTGGTGCAGATTACCTAAGAGCGCATGTAATGGGCTCTTGAATGGCGTGCAACAGTATTACGCCAAACGAAAATTTTCCGAATTTAGTTAGTAAAAGTTAGTTGCAACTTTTCAAATTAGAATTTAGTAAATAAAAGTTAGTAACTAAATTCACTCTCTCAGTTTAGTAAGTTAGTAAAAAATTATCGAGTTGCTTAGTTATGAGTTTAGTTAAAATAAACTAGCAGAAATAAGGTCATTAATGCATTTAACCGATTTGTTTTAGCTCTGTAAATCTCATTAAGTTCAAAATATTCATGAAATAACAGTGTTTCTCATTATTTACTATAAAAGTTCGAAGCCGACCGTTCACCTATCAAAGGCTCCATAATGGGGACAGAACAATGAAAAATATAGAAATATGTAGAAAAAAATAAATGGTTTTTACCTTATCGTCTATCTAATTTTAGGCGATCTGTTTTCCTATTCAATGGATTGGGAAAGAGGGTGGGTGGAGATAGGCAGACTTTATACAGTCATGTATGTATGTACAGTAACACGGTGGTACTGTTATTTTAATAGTGAAATTTTATTTTAATTTAATATTAATATAATAGAACTAGCCGATATTAATTTTAATTCAATATTAATATAATAGTCCCCTGTTAGTTTTAATTTAGATTTAATATTAATACTATTAAATAACAGTTTTAATAGCATTTTAATAGTATATTCTAAAATGTACTTAAAAAGTTTTGGACACACTTTAGTGAATTGGTGAAACAACATCTTTTGCTTGAAATTGCTAGTGTAAGTTGAAAATTTAAACAGAGATCCATCTGAACATGGTTTTAAGCATACATGTAACAGATGAGTCTGGGGGTCTGCCCCTCATTCGAGTTAGGCCAGACCCCATGGATGGGGGGACCCCTCCATCGAGGCGACTTTTCCAACCCCCATTCCGATTTTTCTGGCAAGTAATTTTCTGCAATTTCAGACACAAAAATTGCCAAAATCGCCTGTAAAACAGCACTTTTTAGCAGTATTTCAGCCCAAATTAGCGAATCTTGACGATTTTAGCCAAAAAATTGCGATTTTTTGCGATTTTTGAGAGTTTTTAGTGCCAAACCCCTCCCAAAATTTGGGCTCAGACCACCCGGCCGGCGCCAGACCCACCAAACCCGTCCCCTTCCGCAGATGACCTGTTAAGATATTCGAAATTGCATTCGAACAGAACCTAGGCATTAAAATTTGAAAGAAAATATTGATGCATAGTTATAGAGGCATTTTTAACAGGAAAAGACTGTTACATAGGTTATTGAGTAGATTAAGGTCGTTTTGTCATTCATGTCTATTACTGAGAAAAGTTCCACAGTTTCCAAGATTCCAGATTCAGAGGGCTGTCAGACACCTTCAATTTTTATCATTTTCTGAGGTAAAATTCCGATTTAAATTCTAGTATTGTAGGTAACTCCTTGATTGTCAAACAAGGTCAAACTATTAAAATGCTATTAAAGTACTATTAAAAATAAATTTTAATATTCAGCCCCTCTTTGTATTTTTAATTTAATTTAATATAATAGTAGGCCCTCTATTTTAATATTAATATAGATTTAATACTATTAAAATGGTACTATTAATAATAGTTTTATTTTAATATTAATATATTAAAATAACAGTACACGGTGGTCACAGGTTGCCCCACCCCTGTAAAGGCCAGTCTCCAGATCGGAAGCTTAGGAGGACTTCCACTCCGATTTTTCTGGTCTAAATTCAACGCAAAGGGGAAAGGGGTCGGCTGAAATGCGACGATAGACGACGCACCAGGAGGGGAGGGGGTTAGCGAAAAACGACGTCGCTTTTTACGGAATTTTTGGGAACTTCAGTTGATTTACTCAATTTTTTTTGTACATTCTGGCGAAGGGTCTAAATATAGAAAAGGTTCACAGAGTGGTTAGTAGGGATTTATTGAAAATTGATTACGCAATATGGCAGCAAGAAAACATGACAGTACTGTATGTACTGCATTTTTATCGGGTGGGGGTAAATGGAAAATGACCGGCTTAGGTGAGGCCAAGCGACGTGAGCGATTTTAAGGAGGGTACGAAAAATCGGGATTTTGGATGATGTCGTTTATGGACATTTATATGCACCGACTGGTTCTTTTGTCCCACACTATATACAANTTTCAANAGCACCTACGTGTANANG
>JASANB010004105.1:0-23130 GCA_030248155.1 Sabatieria punctata
ACATGTAGCCGAACACCACCCGAACACCAGACGAACACAACGCGAGCAACAGAAATAAAACGGGAACGGGAAAAACTCAATCAAAAGCTCTCGTTTAGCCAAGTCTGAATATGATGATCGCAACTGGATCGGTTGTTGTATTATTCAATTTTCTGTGTGTTCAGGGAAGTGTTCGAGTCGAGGGTGATGTTCAATGATACGTTCGGGGTATTTTGGGTGTGTTCGAGGGTGTGTTTGGGGGTGTGTTTTGGGGGTGTGTTTGGGGAGGGGCTGTTTGTGTGTGTGTTTGGGGTTGTGTTTCAGAGGTTCGTTTGTGGAGGCGTTTGGGGAGGTGTTCGCGGTGTCTTGGGTGAGTTCAGGGGTGTGTTCGGTTGGGGGTCTAAGCGGGAGTGTGATTTGGGAGGTGTTTGGGTGAGTGTTCGGGGGTGGTGCTCAGGTTGTTTTGGGTGTGTTCGGGTTAGTCATGTAGAATTATGGAATTTGAATATAAATTCAATTACAATTAAATTATGGACTTAGTTTCCAATTTCAATTAAATTATTTGAAATGGTTTTCCATTGTTTTCAATTACAATTATATTTTCAATTAAATTATCAAACCACAGGAAATTTCAATTATGCATTGTTTCGATTATTATTTTCCAAATTTTTTTAATATTTAAAATTTTGCACTGTGGTTTTGCGTTTAAAATACGGTGACATACCTAGGAGTTCGAAAAATGTGCATATACAGTATATGTTTGGAGCCACCTGATTGGGCTGCTGCAAAACCTGGGCAACAAAATTTTAAAAAGCTACCTTTTAAAAACGTGTAAAATGGCATGCTGGGAGAACACTTACAGTTAGTTCATTTCAAAATCGGTAAACAAACAATGAAAGGTCTTTCAGCATTTTCACCAACATCGCTTCCTTCTAGGTACCTTTACCAAAAAGGGCTATTATAACCACCATCATGCATGTACTAGGGGGCTTGGGGCTAATCCCCTAGTTGGAAAGTCCAAATCCCCTTAACCCGCACCCTGAAACAGCATACATGCACTAGGGGGATACCCCCCTGCTGGAAAGGCCAAACCCCCCGCACCCCTCCCCAGCACCCCCCCCCCCGAGACAGGTTAAAGGCACCCCCCCCCCCCGACCAAAAAATACAAGTACAGTACTAGTAGTGGCTCCAGTACTAACAAACTGGCTCCGAAATCACTTATTTTTAGCCTAAAATAATTCGCTTGAAAAGCCTTTGGAAACCGAATTTGGCGTTTCTACTGCTGATATTTAGAGAAATCTGTGTTTTTCGAAGCCCTTTTGTCATTTTTGCTTGGTTTTAGCTCTATTTGGCAGCTTAAAATAGCGTCATTACAGAAAAATGCGTGCTAAAAACGCATTCCAGGCGTTTTGGAGCTTTTTGAAATTTTGACCCCCTCTGGGCGAAACCCCCTCGACCCCCCACCTGAGGGGACCCTCTACCTCCCTCCCCCAGGTCCATACATGTAGTTGGGGGGATGGGGGTATTTCCCCAGGCCCGATTTTCGGAGAAAATCCCCCCAGCCGGATTCTGGGGGGGAATTTTTTGAAACCCTAATTTGGGTTTCTGAAACCCTAAATAGGGTTCCGGAACCCTATTTTGGGTTACTGAAACCCTAATTTGGGTTACTGAAACCCTAATTTGGGTTACTGAAACCCTAAATAGGGTTACTGAAACCCTAATTTGGGTTCCTGAAACCCTAAATAGGGTTACTGAAACCCTAAATTGGGTTCCAGAACCCTAATTTGGGTTTCTGGAGGGCCGAAATAGGGTTCCGGAACCCTAATTTGGGTTACTGAAACCCTAAATAGGGTTCTAGAACCCTAATTTGGGTTTCTGGAGGCCCAAAATAGGGTTCCGGAACCCTAATTTGGGTTTAAAAATCTCTAAAGAAGGTTCCAGAAATGCATTTTAACTGTATTATGTCGAATAAAATGGGTTTTTTTGAACGTTTTAAAGCAAAATTAGCTTTTTTGCACATTTTAAATTAAAAGTAACGTTTTTTCCACGTTTTACAGCAAAAATAGGCTTTTAAACGGAATTTTTGCACTTCAGACAGGATTTTTACCCCATTTTTAGTCCTCAAAATCCTGTTTTGAGCCCAAAAAAAGGTCACTGAAACCCACTTTTGGACACCAAAAAAAGGTCGCTGAAACCCCCTTTGGGCATAGCCCTGAAACCCTATTTTGGATCAGAAAAATTCCCCCCCAGCGGAAAACCCAGCTACATGTATGCCCAGGTCGGCCCGGAGCTGTTACATGTATAGGCCCACCATACATCGAATAATCACTGTTTTAACTTTAATGCATTTAAAAAAAAACCAAAAAACGGGAAAAAGCGCACCTCACATCCTTGTACCCATGTGATCTTTTTGGGACCACTACCTATGTAATATTTATGCAAGAAACGCAGAGTAACGTTTCTCTATGTTAGACCTGCATGTCTCAACTGGAACAGTTCCGCTGTCAGAACAAGGCTCAATACACGCGAGTAAAACTACCAAGAGGATGGTCAGGTTGTGGAAAAACGGGAAAATTCCCATTGAACTGGGTCAATCACTAAACAATGACACTGAAAAGCTAGAACGATTGGCCTGCGCATTATTTTACTTCAGAGCCCACACATGTGTTCAGTTTATTCCGAAGACAGGATTTCATTCCAATTATGTCTTGATTGACACCACTGAGTAAGAAGGAGAATTCAACTTGCATTTTGCTTTTTCATCTGAATTGAGAATTTTTAGCCCAGGTTGTTTCTCTGATAGCGTCGGGATGAAAGGCGGCAAACAAAAGGTCAATTTGGAACCAAATTACAACTGCTGGAACCATGGAACAATTCTTCACTTATTAATGCACGTGGTTGGCTTCTTCCATGAACACCAACGACCTGACCGAGACCAGCATGTGGTTCTGTTTTGGCAAAGAATACCACCCTTCCTCTTCAATGACTACCGGACAACCACCGTACTCAACTATGAGTACAAGGCAGTGGGAGTGTACGATTATGGAAGCATTACCCATTACCCTCAGTTCACTTCAACAGACAAGGACCCTGAGAAAAATATGGTCTTGGCACCAAAGTTTAAGGGTGACTATGTGGAATTGGAGAAAGCTCGTGCCTTGCTTGGTCAACGGATTACACTTAGTAAATTGGACAAGGAGAAAGTCAATCTCCTTTACAGTTGTCGCATTTCAACTGCTACAGGTGCGTTTGCGAAGGTGCTGCTAAGCCGCGTCGTTGGCTCAGTGGGTAGCTCGCTGCCTCTGAGTCACGGCGGCCTCTGCATCCCTAGCGGTTGTAGTGGTTCATCCTCTCGGCGCGGCAAGTTTCTTGCTGCAAAGAGTTGGTCGTCGGCACAACGCTCCACCCAGGCCACCGAAAGCTAGTTACAGCGAGTAGGTAAAATGGGAACCAACTGGATCTGCCATTGCACCGAAGCCGCTCCTATAGCATGCCGCGTTGGAGGGAAGATCAACGACGTCAGGAGCCGTCTGGCAAACCAGCAATAAGGCCAATACCGGTTTAGAGCTGCTGGCTGGGCGGCCGTTGGGAGCTGTCGGCACCATGACGTCACCACGCCAGGCACTCTCTTAGTACCTGGCGCGCCCAACAGCATGGCCAGAGTGGCTGGCAGTGAAAGAAGGGCAAACGTGCGAGATGACGAACACTACGGGGGTCGCGCAATGGACCGCAGAGGTCTGAGCGTAGGGCCCTAAGGCCCCCCTCACATCGGATCGAAAGGTGCTGCAACTAAAGTAAAGGTGTTTCTCTTCCAGGATGTCCCAAGTTTACAGTCACAAATGGCAGAATCAGTACTACTCCTGTTGGTGACCCAGTGCCTATCGGCGGAATCGCTCATGTCACATGCATCGAAAATGCAAATCTGATTGGCAATCCTCAGGTGTACTGCAGTTTCGACGGAAATTGGTCTGAGAAGCCGGTTTGTAGCTTGAACTCTACAGGTAAGACTATGTTAATAGAAGCCTTACAAGCATTTCCATGGCATAGCTTAACTGTTTTTGGCAAACAATTCCGGTACCATTTTCAGGCAACATATTTCACTGTATTTTTGTTGTATTTAAATCAAATTACTACTCTAAAAGATGAAATTAATGCATTTTGTAATAAAACTCACGCTATTTAGTTGAATTCTGCAATAAAAAGCGATTTGTTAAAAATTTTTTCTGTAATCTTGGAAAATACCTTTTAGAAAGAAACCGGAAAAAACTGAAAAAATAACCGGCTTCAGTTTTACCTGGAATAATGGATGAACATGCTTGAGGCTAATAAATTCCTAGTGAGTTGCTAGGTAATTCCTAGCAATTTTCTCATTCCCTCAACTGAAATAAACTTGCTGTCTATTTGCTAGGCGGCGCTTTTGCCCAAAATTAACTTGCTAGGAATTTTCTTTTTGTTAGCCGATTTCGCCCAAAAATATATTAACTTTCTATTTGTTATTTCTCGCTGGTAAACAGTACTTTTTCCTTTGTAGTTGCATAGTAAAATGAGCTCACCGGAGTTGAGCAACATCAGCAGAGTGATTAACGGCATTTCAGGCTGTAAGAAGTTTTCTGTGAAGAACGGGATAGTTCGCTTCACTCCAAACAACGACCCAGTTCCGAAAGGTGGATTGGCGGTGATCACATGCACATACTCGGGCAGTGCCCAGGCACACTGTAGGTTTGACAGCACATGGTCTCCAGTGCCTGAGTGCTCTTCTGGTGAGTTCAGAATGAAACTCAGTTATGACAGGGCTAATGATGCGTTGCAGGAAACAGTTCGCGTTGTTATAACAAGCACCAGTGCTGCGATCTGTGGAAAGATAAATACTCGTGTACCAGCTCTGACAGCTTTATGCAGAGACTGTGCAAGGCTTCTTGCGGTCTGTGTGCTAATTCTGTCAGCAGGGAGTACTCTGGTTCGCTTGCGCCCTATAATGCACTGCACGGTTCTATTTGATAAGCTGTTTTAGGTTGTCAGAACTATTTCTCTAACTGTGAAAGGCTGGCCACTCAAGGCAAATGCAGTGAGAGCTTAGATTGGATGGCTGAAAACTGCAGAAAGGCCTGCAAGCTCTGCAACAAGGCAAAGTGCTCACTCTAACAAATCGTTTCAGTGTCCGTCCAGGCTAAACTGAAAGTTCTACTGTAAAGTCAACTTGTCCTTGGTTTCTATACAGTGTTTGAAGTGGTAAATCATCAACAGTTGTATATACATTGTAGCATACATGTAACAGGTCATCCGCCGAAGTGGGGCGGGTGGTTGGGGTGTCCGGCGTCGGCCGAGAAAATCGGAGGTGGGTCAGAGAAGTCGTCTCGTGGGGTCACCATCCGGGGGTCTGGCCTTAGTCGGGTGGGGGCAGACCCCCAGACCCCCGTTCCTGCTACAAGTATGTATTCTAGATTGACCTTGTGGCAACCATGATATGCAATTTGACGTTTATTACCGATTTGGCTGCTAAATCAGTTACTGAGACTACACAAGCATTAGATAGAGTCTCATGCCAGGTTTTCTGATGTAACACTTTAAAATTATAAACTGCTGCTTGTCTACTGATATAAACTTCTCTGACCGACCATGCGAAACGTTCTGTTCTTCTGCTCTCTAACGGCATTGTTGGTTTCAAGTGCCAGTGAGGAACCAGGGTCGAATGCGATTTTGATTGAGGGTGCAAAACAACTCTGGAACGAGATGAGGCCATATTCAGCCCAGGTAGTTGGTCGAAAGACTTGTTCTGATATGGCTTTTCAGTACTGTTGGAAAGTCCGGGGTTAAAAAATAGGTTCAAGTTCAAGTCAAGTCCGACGTGGAAATTTTAGGTTCAAGTCTAGGTTCAAGTCCATCTTTAAAAAACCTGGGAAATAAGTTTAGGTTCAATTCAAGTCCACTGATATTAACAAAAAGTTTTGCACTGTTTGCAACTTTTTTGAACCATACAGTACAAGCGTGTCCATTAGCAGTGAAAGGCTGGGGAAAGACTTGTTATCAGATAATACATTCGTTTCTAACATTTTGAGTTTTAAAAATAGGTCTGAAAACATGAAACCATTAATTTCTACGGAATCAAACCGAAAATTTGACGAACTTTGCTAAAATTGTACTGAAAACAGTAGTATTTGCGCTTTTTGGCGATTTTTAACCAAAAGAGTGCGATGTTGTTCGATTTTTTTAGCGTTTTTTACTGCCAAACACCCTCCCAAAGTTTGGGGTTAGACCGCCCGGCCGGCGCCAGACCCCCAACCCCCTCCCCTTCGGCGGATGACCTATTACATGTATGACAAGAATGATGTAATATGATACCAACCAGTATCAAACAGTTTGTCTGTCGCAGACATTGCGGTACCGGAGATTTCCGCTTATAAGACCACCATAGTTAGAAGACCATGGTCTTATAATAGGTTTTTGTTTCCAGTTATAAGACCATGGTCTTCTAATAGGTGGTCAAAAAACTGGGTTTGCTAGACATGCATTTTCCGGTTACAAGACCGTGGTCTTAGTTACGTTGATTGGCCGGTTGTATGCGTGAATGATTACGTGAACAGGCGCTGTCAATTTTCGAAAAAACAAAGAGAAAAATACGAATGTGCAGTCCAGTTAGTAGTCGAATTTACCTAGTTTGCAGCTAAAACCAGTATGTCTGTTACTAAACGGAATTCTTATTCAACGTTTGTTTTCAAGCTTAAAGGCTTAGGTTTAGACTTGATTCCTTTCGACAACTCCGATTCCGACAGCAGCGATTCCGAATGATTTCGGCAGACACTGTTATCTTTGCAGTCGCTCTCTTGTTGCTGTGCGTATGTACGTACAGTAGTACGTACACTTGTTGCTTCCGCCACTACATTTCTCTAAACTTTGTTTTCGATTAAATACCTAAAGCTTTCTCGTAGCTCAAATTAAGCTACTCTACTGCACATTAATGTTATTCTTGCCCGAAAAATCCATTTCTTGATAGAAAATAGCATTTTCCAGTTATAAGACCATGGTCTTCAAAATGGCGCCAAAAGGTGACCCTAAATTTGGGCATTTTCCAGTTATAAGACCAGGGCCGGGTTGCATAAAACAACCTTAACTTAAAGTGCCACCTTAAACTTAGGTTAAGGTTGCTGGGCAACGTAAGTGGGTTGCACAAAACTTAAGGTGACTGACTTAAGTTGGACAAGATAAGTGGCACCTTAAATTAAGTTAAGGTTCCTCCTAAGATAAGTGGGTTGCACAAAAGTTAAGGTTGCGAAGTTAAGCTCTGAAATCTAAGGTTCCCGTAGACCTACCTTAAAGATAAGGTTGGTCATTGTCGGTCTCAAAGTATGGCTGTAGTTGGCGGTTCTACCTTTGCTGGGCTTACCGAACAGACCACAGCGAAACTTCCGGGAGCGCAATGAGATTTTTGACAAGTGGGATGATCATGAACTGCATCAACGGTACCGATTTACAAAGAACTTCTGACAGCTTTGCGATTCAATTCGGTGTGACATTGAACACCCAACCAAGCGGAATTTTGCGTTATTGATCGAGAACCATCTTGCGGTTGCTCTAAGAGTATATTTGCAATTTGTAAATTTCGGCCCAAGCGCAACTCTTTCTATAGTATACTACGTTGATATTCAGAGCTTGCAACGGTTTTCCTCAAAACAATGACTCACACAAAGATCATTAAAGATTTTTGCTTGCATCTGTCTGAACCACCTCTTTAAATAAAAAGGTTTGAGAAATAAAATGTTCCAGATATGTAGATTTCACCGTGCATTTTTCAATAAATTTTCAACTTTTAGTACATACATTGCGATTCTTTGCGATTTGTAAGCGGCCTTAGCACCCTGAGCCTGAATACCTCTTTTTATTTTCTTTTTGATTTCTTCCAGAGAACGTTTGAAATCCGGTTTTTTCGACAAAAAGTCTTTCAACAGGTCCGAGGCATCGCTTTCATCTTTTGCTGTGAGAGCTGAGAAAAAGCACCAACGATCGCTTTGTGGTACTTCTCGTAGCAATCGATCAAGAGACAACAATCATTTTTTGTCCAATTTGGGCTCCGCGGTTTTCGTTTACGTTTGTCATCAGGCACTGCGGCCATAACTGAGCTTTAGAGCGCTTTTGAATGGAGCTGACGACGAAAACCAACCGCACAAACAAAGATTGCCGAGTTAAGTGCCCACTTAGTTAAGGTAGTACCTTAACTTTTTTGTGCAACTCACTTAAGTACCACCTTAACAAAGTGCCCACTTATCCATTTAAGGTCCCACCTTAAAGATAAGGGGCCCCTTAAGGTCAGTTAAGGTGGCACTTAACAAAGTGCCAACTTATCGATTTAAGGTGCCAACTTAAGGATAAGGGACCCCTTAACTTAAGGTTGTTTTATGCAACCCGGCCCAGGTCTTGTAAGTGGAAAACTCCAGTAATGAGATCCATACATGTAACAGGGGGGCTGGGGGTCTGCCCCCCCCACCCGACTTAGGCCAGACCCCCCCCCGGATGCCCCCCGAGACGATTTCACCGACCCCCCCCCTCCGATTTTTCTGGCAAGTGAATTTTCGAGCAAATTTTTGCAATTTTTTACAATTTCAGACACAAAAATTGCCAAAATCGCCTGCAAAACAGCACTTTTTAGCTGTATTTCAGCCCAAATTAGCGATTTTTGGCGATTTTTAGCCCAAAAATTGCGATTTTTTCGATTTTTGAGCGTTTTTTGGTGCCCTAACCCCCTCCCAAAATTTTGGCTCAGACCCCCCCCCCCGGCCGGCGCCAGAAACCCCCAACCCCCCTCCCCCATCGGCGGATGACCCGTTACATGTATGATTAGATGTGGTCATCTCCACAAGGGATTCGATCTGATCTAAAGGTACAACAATTGATGAAGCATTCAATCAATCCATAAATAGACGAAACCAGCAATTTGACGAAGATTTCTTTTGCCTTCCATTCTACATCTCTTTTAATTTTTTATACTGCTCTTTCCATTCTGAATTTGAGGTAAGGACCGCAATAAAAACAGTATAAAATTGCAGTGTTCTGAACTCTACTCACTTTATAATTTTAAGGCGAATTTCTACTTACTTAGACTGTAAATGAGAGCTTGTCACCACAGTAAGTCCATTCTGATGCCGACGAGGGCCCCATGCATTATGTATAGAATATGGATCTGAATCTGGTTGTCTTATTATTTCATTTACATGTCTGAGAATTCCGTTTTAACCAGTTTTGTTCTGTAGTTCTATTAGTTGGCTTGCACAAGCCAAACAAAATACTGTAGGTAAAGATCTTCATGCAGCAGCCATCTCTAATTATTGTTCTGTGCTTAGCATTCTTAACAAAATGCTTTTACATTTCAGAAGGTGCTTTACCGAGATTTGCTGAGTCTATTATAAGTAGTGAGCTTAATTCCTAGGCAGTGGCTTGCACATCAAACGTTCATCAGAGGCTCACTGGAAGATTGTAGGGGGTACTACTGTTAAATCCGGCAAAATCCCCTGGCAAGTCTACTTAAAAATTGTTATCAACAACGGGAAATGTAAGTAGCTTCACATATTTCAGCATGCGCAAAAGAGACTGCTGTTCAATTAATATGTGGGGTTGAAATTTAGACCGCAAAGTCTCTCTATAGCAGTTCGGCTTCTCATCACACCATACTGTATCGCGCAATGTCATTAACAATTTTGTCTAGATGCCCCGTGTGGAGGAGTGCTGATCAGCAAGCAATGGGTTTTAACAGCTGCTCATTGTGTGTATGTAACTATAAACAGATTATGTATATAATCAGGCACTTAACACCGTTTATGGTACCTGTACCTAGGCTAGTGGCACTGGCACCGTACCGGTAGTCAAACGTGTAACAGCTCCGGGCCGACCTGGGGGAGGGGGAGGGGGGTTTCCTCATTTGGGGGGTCGAGAGGTGTTTCGCCAGAGGGGGTCCCAAATTTATAAAAGCTCCAAAGCGCCTGGGAATGCGTTTTTAGCACGTTTTTTTTCAGTAAATACGCTAAAAATGACTGTTTTAAGCTGCCAAATAGCGTTTTAGGGCTAAAAACAAGCAAGAAATGACAAAAAGGGCTTCCAAAAACACCGATTTCTCTTAAATATCAGCTGTGGAAACGTCAAATTCGATTCCCAAAGGCTTTTCAAGCGAATTTTAGGCTAAAAATTAGTGATTTCTGAGCCAGTTTGTTAGTACTGGAGCCACTACTAGTACTTGTATTTTTTGGGTAGCGGGTCCCTTAACCTGTCGCGGGAGGTGAGAGGGTTTGGCCTTTTGACGTGTATGCCGGTAGTATCTATCTAGGCTAGTGGCACCATAAATATATGATACCTATTCGAGACTATACAGTATGGTACAAAATCCGAAAGTAGTGGTACCATAGCAGTACAGGGTACCAGTACCAAGGTAGGGATACCATGTATGGTGCCAGTACCTAGGTTAGTGGTGTCACATGTGGAATCCCCACGTTCTGGCAATGTGGTGATATCTTGTACGGGACCGATACCATGAACGGCATTTCAAGTGCCTGACTGCATATTGCATTTCTTTGCTTTCAGCAAACCAGGCAGACAAATCTATCACAACAAAACAGCAGCTTATTTCGGCATCCAGAATCTAAAGCTTATAGCCAATCATACTGGCTTCCACTTTAAGCAGGTGACGAAGCACCCAGACTTCAGATTTGATGCTAACAACGACCCAATAAATGACATCGCTTTAATTATGGTGATTTCCTGCTTCTTCTAGCTTCACAACTTTACTGTCCGCGAGTTTTACTACTAACTTAGATCAATAATTCATTTAGATATTCTTTTTACAACGAAGGGCTGTTGTTTTTGTTTTTCCAATTTCTTCTACTGATCTTACCAAGAATTTACATACCAATTCACTAGTGAAACATACCGCATACTGCTGTTTATATTCAACTTTGTTTTGACAAAATTACCGTCTTGTGATATTTGCCCGGGGTGCCAGAAATTTCATGAATAGAGGTGATAGAGTCATAAAAATCGCACAAAAATAGGAAATATGGGACTAAATATGGCACAAAAGTACTAATTAATAGCTAAAATGGTTGCTTTGCAGATAGTTTTACCCGTCTTTTCGAGTTTTTGTGACGCATTTGTATTCAAAATGGTCTGTAACAATCTTAATATGCAATGGAAGTGATCAATTTATAGTCAAACTCAGTTGGACGCTTCGCAATTCAACAAGTGTCATGCTTTTGTTCTACCGTTTAACTGAACAACATCCCACCGATTTTCAGAAAGGCTTACCTCCCATAAAAGGGTCGTTTTCTTAGTCACCTTTAGTGTCCCATTTATGGAGGTTGTACTATAGCTCAGTTCAGTTTCTAAAACTGTCGCCTATTTTATCTAGCTGGAGAAACCGGTCACATACTCAAAGTCAGTAAAACCAATTAAACTGGCGAGAAACGACCAAAAAGCCACCAAATCTGGTATGAGTGTGGTGGGGAGTGGGTTCGGCAAAACCAGTCCCAGTGGTCCCAAAAGTGAGGTTTTGCTGAAAGCAGACTTGAAGACAGTGGACAACGGCAATTGCACAAATCAGCAGTACGTTAAAGAAGTGTTGTGTGCATCTGCTCCGCAAAAGGACGGCTGTAAGGTACTTATTAGAACTATTGTTTAACTCAAACAAATTTCAAAAATGGATAAAGTCTAATCTACGTTATCACCCGTTTGCGAATGTCACATACAAACAATACATATAATAATAATATCCAGTAATACAACCCAAAATTGATGGAATGGAGGCAATTTGAATTTATTTGAATCAGGCTGTCATTTTTTATGGTCAACACACTGTGTGTCATGGGTACTGTTGTTTGTGTATACACATACACATTTACCATACACAAAAATACACATTGTTTTTTCAATGTGTATACACATACACATACACATACACATTGAAAATTCGGATACACATTACCATACACAAACACTACTCGAAATGTGTATTTTTGTGTATGTGTATTTGATCAGCAAAAGTCGATAAAATTTCGAACAGAATCGTAAAACTTCGATGTTTTTGCTGCAGTAATAAACGGTGGATATCCTGATAAAGTCTTCAAATGGTCTAAGTAACTCGATTTCAAAGCAATCCAAGGTTTAAAGCAACTGACATTGAGAGACTTGATTTTCTTAGCATTTCTGGCTCAAAATCTACCAAAAAATTGCATTTTCAGTACAATACACATACACAAATATACACAAAAATACACATTGTTTTGTTGAATGTGTATACACAAATTACCATACACATTTGAAGGTAAATGTGTATACACATACACATACACAAACGGAAAACCCTATACCAAACAACAGTAGTCATAGGGGAAGTGGACTTCAGGGGATTGAGCATCTCCCTAGGGAGAAGTGTATTCCTGTGTCGCCCTGGGGCTTTAGGGTATTTGACCTCTATCCTATCACTCCCTACAGAGTTTTGAAATCCGCCATGGAACCGGCTCCAGTGACCTTTTCTGCAGCACAAGGGATTCCGGATCTTCCTACGGAGTGAAGGAACAGAGGTCAGTTTCCCTAAAGTCCCAGGAAGTGGTGGGATTTTACTTCTACCTAGGAGACTCTGAATCCCCTGGACTTCCGTTTCTCTCCATACTCTGACATGTACAGTGGCGGCCAAAAGTTTGGACGCACCCCCAAAATTTTCAGTTTTCTTTTAATAACACCTGTCCTGTTTGCAGTTTGCGGATGAAGTTGCGTGCTAAGTTTGTGCATAGTAGCCCTGCATAACCTGACACCATATGGTGTTCGGTCCCCCTCACGTTGCTGTGGTGTGAATCCATTTTCCAAAGACCCCAGGAAAATGGGTGGACAAAAGTTTGGACGCACCTACTGATTTTTTAAAAAAACGGAGCAACCTGCTGCAATAAAGAACAAGTAAGAATGAAACATGTATTTAGGTGACTAGCATCTTGTTGGGAAGCCATAAGACTTGACCACAACTGGACAGCGCTTGGGCATAGAGTTGATTAGTTTCTGACACAAAGACTGGGGAATACAAAGCCAAAATTCTGTGATGGCAGTGTCCAGATGGGACAGATCTAGGGGTGCTTTACTGTTAACGTCTCTCTGGACATATCTCCACAAATTTTCGATTGGATTCAGGTCAGGTGACTGAGCAGGCCGGTCCAAAACTGCGACTTTGTAGTTAGCGAATCACTGTCTGACTGACCTCGCCGTGTGCTCGGGGTCATTATTCTGTTGAAACAGCCAATTCAGCCCGAGGTTCTGTTCTACACATGACAGCATGATGTCTACCAACATGTTGGTGTAGACGGTTTTATCCATGATCCTATGGATACAATAAATGGGCCCTAGGCCTTTCAATGGGATAAAAGTTCACATCATAATGCTACCGCCTCCCCACTTTACAATGCTCTGCACAGTCTGGTCGCAATTCCTCTGCCACAAACGGCTTGACATATAGCCGGCCATCGCTTCCGCACCGATTCCACTTCTTTTCGTCCCTCCAGAAAACCTTGGAACCAATCTACAATGGTTCAATGTAGGTGGGCCTTTGCCCACTGGAACCGTTTTTGCGGTCACAAAAGTTGATAGGTGTTTTTTTCCTTGCGATGCAACAACTCAACCCTTTTCGCAGTAGAATTCGGTGCGGGGCTCACACAGAGATGCTTTGACCACACGCAGCCTCTATTTGCTCTGTTACCTTATGAGCCGTCTTAAGCCGATCAACTAGACATCTTGCCACAAGGACCCATTCCTGCCATGTTGTATGCGATTTCGATCGACTGGTCCGTTTCTGATTGACGTTTGAACCGGTTTCAGAGAAGAGAACTAAGGCAGAACGAACACCTATTTCCGGAACACCCGACTTGTTAGGCTATCTGAGATTAGAGCGACCACTCTGTCTCAGCTCAAGCACGAGAACCCTCTTTGGTTGAATAAGTTGGTTGGACTGAGCCATCCTCCAAACTGCCGCTAAATTGCAACAAAAAGAAGACTAAATAGCAGCTACACATATTAACGGCCGTTAGGTTCCCTACATAACATCTGGAAAGCAAAAAATCAAGATAATCATAGGTGCGTCCAAACTTTTGTCCACCCATTTTTCTGGGGTCTCTCGAAAATTGAGTCATACTACAGCAACGTGACGGGGACTGAACACCATATGGTTTCAGGTTATGTAGGGCTACTATGCACAAACTTAGCACGCAACTTCATCCGCAAGCTGCAAACAGAACAAGTGTTATTAACAGAAAACTGAAAATTTTGGGGGTGCGTCCAAACTTTTGGCCGCCACTGTAGGTAGGCACAGTAAGTAAGTACCTATTGTTCTGCCGAAACCGGAAGTTTAGGGCGATTCAGGTGGTCCACTGGCGGGAAAGCAACGATTGAAGTGGGTTCTATTTGGCATCATTTCGCACAATACCAAACCATGCTTAACCAGCCACCCATGTACGCACACAGAGAACGCTAAAACAGCTTTATTGGTCAGATAGCTTGAATGGTTTCAGTGAAATCTACCAGAGTGAGCAGTTACTGTGCTTGGATTGAGCAAGTTTCCAAGGTTAAGTGTGGCTGATGCGCGACATGAAGACACTGAACTGTACTAGCTGTCACACAAGTGTGTGCTACACTGAGTTGCAGTAAAGCATACAGTAGGCATTGCGCAGTTCAAACAAAATCAAAATCAGAATTGCAAACACAAAATACACAGTAATCTGATTCGACGAAGGCCGCTGATGCATTATGTATAGAATCTGTCTCTGAATTTGGTTGCCTGATTATTTCATCGCAGGACTAATTTGCATGTCTGAGTATAAGGTTTTGCCAGTTTTGTTCTGTAGCTCTGTTTGCTAGCTTGCGCAAGTCAAACAAACTACTGTAGCCACAGATCTTTATGCAGCAACCATCTCTAATTGCTGTTTTGTGCTTAGCACTCTTAATAAAATACGTTTACATTTCAGAAGGTGCTTTACGGAGTTTTGCTGAGTCTGTCATAAGTAGTGAGCTTATTTCCTAGGCAGTGGCTTGCACATCAAACGTTCATCAGAGGCTCACTGGAAGATTGTAGGGGGTACTCCTGTTAAATCCGGAAAAATCCCCTGGCAAGTCTACTTAAAACTTATTGTCAACAACAGGGAATGTAAGTAGCTTCACATATTTCCAGCATGCGTAAAAGCGACTGCTGTTCAATTAATTAAAAGGATTAAGCTTAGCCGTCTCTGCACGAGACAAAACACAACTATTGAGAGTAAAAAATCAAAGACGAGTTATAGGGATTGGTTTCCATACATGTAACAGGCCATCCGCAGTGTCAATGAACCCAGTTTTCTGACCACCTATTAGAAGACCATGGTCTTCTAACTATCGTGGTCTTATAAGCGGAAATCTCCGGTAGTGGTTACGAGTGAAAGAAAGGCGATATGTGGGCTGGAAATGCAGACCGCAAAGGCTCTCTGTAGCAGTTCGGCCTCTCATCACTCTTATTGTATCGTGCAATGCCACTAACAATGCAATGTCACTAACAATTTTGTCTAGATGCCTCGTGTGGAGGAGTGCTGATCAGCAAGCAATGGGTTTTAACAGCAGCTCATTGTCTGTATGTTACTATAGACAGATTAGATTATGTATACCAATCAGGCACTTAACACCGTTTATGGTACCTGTACCTACTATAGGCTAGTGGCACTGGCAGCGTACAGTATAAGGTACCGGTAGTACCTAGGCTAGTGGCACCATACATATATGATACCTATTCGAGACTATACAGTATGGTACAAAATCTGAAAGTAGTGGCACCAGAGCAGTACAAGGTACCAGTACCAAGCATACATGTACTAGGGGGGTTGGGGGGGTTACCCCCCTGCTGGAAAGGCCAAACCCCCCCTCACCCCCCCCCCCCCGAGACAGATTAAGGGACCCCTCCCCCCGACCAAAAAATACAAGTGGTGGTAGTGGCTCCAGTATTAACAAACTGAGTCAGAAATCACTAATTTTTAGCCTAAAATTCACTTGAAAAGACTTTGGAAACCGAATTTGGCGTTTCCACTGCTGATATTTAAGAAAAATCGGTGTTTTTGGAAGCTCTTTTTGTCATTTTTTGCTTGTTTTTAGCTTTAAAACGCTATTTGGCAGCTTAAAATAGCGATTTTTAGCATCCTTACTGAAAAAAACGTGCTAAAAACGCATTTCTAGGCGTTTTGGAGCTTTTTGAAATTTGGGACCCCCCCACCTGGGCGAAACCCCCCCCCCCTCGACCCCCCACCTGAGGAAAAAACCCCCCTACCCCCCTCCCCCCAGGTCGGCCCGGAGCTGTTACATGTATGGCACCAAGGTAGGGCATACATGTAACAGGGGGTATTTTTACAATTTCAGACACAAAAATTGCCAAAATCGCCTGCAAAACAGTACTTTTTAGCTGTATTTCAGCCCAAATTAGCGATTTTTGGCGCTTTTTAGCCCAAAAATTGCGATTTTTTCGATTTTTGAGCGTTTTTTAGTGCCCTACCCCCCTCCCAAACTTTTGGCTCAGCCCCCCCGGCCGGCGCCAGATCCCCCAGCCACCCCTCCCCCATCGGCGGATGACCTGTTACATGTATGAGGTAGGGGTACCATGTATGGTGCGGGTACCTATGTTAGTGGCGCCAGATGTGGTATCCCACGTCCTGGCAATGTCGTGCATACATGTGTAACAGCTCCGGGCCGACCTGGGGGAAGGGTGGTAGTGGGTTTTCCTCAGGTGGAGACGGGGAGTCGAGGCGGGTTTCGCCCAGAGAGGGGTCCAAGACTTCAAAAAGCTCCAGAACGCCTGGAAATGCGTTTTAGCACGTTTTTCAGTAAGGACGCTAAAAATCTATTTTAAGCTGCCAAGTAGCGTTTTGGAGCTAAAAACAAGCAAAAAATTACAAAAAGGGGTTCCAAAACCACCGATTTCTCTTAAATATCAGCAGTGAAAGCTTCAAAAATCGGTTCCCAAAGGCTTTTCAAGCGAATTTTAGGCTAAAAATTAGTGATTGCTGAGCCAGTTTGTTAGTGCTGGGAGCCACTACTGGTACTTGTATTTTTGAGTCGAGGGGTCCCTTACATGTCTCGGGGGGTGAGGGGGCTTTGGCCTTTTCAGCAGGGGGTAACCCCCAAACCCCCTTAGTACGTGTATGATGTGGTGATATCATGTACGGTAGCAGTACCATGAACGGCATTAAGTGCCTGACTGCAGACTGCGTTTGTTTTCTTTCAGCAAGGGCAGACAACTCTATCACAACAAAACAGCAGCTTATTTCGGCATACAGAATCTAAAGCTTATAGCCAACTATACTGGCTTCCACTTTAAGCGGGTGAAGATCCACCCAGACTTCAGATATGATGCTAACGACGACCCAATAAATGACATCGCTTTAATTAAGGTGATTTAATGCTTCACAACTTTACTGTCCGCGAGTTTTACTACAAACTTAGATCTATAATTCATTTAGATATTCTTTTTTACAAGGAAGGGCTGTTGTTTTTACCGATTTCTTCTACTATTTGTCTGGTCTTACCAACAAGTTACATACCAATTCACTAGTGAAACATACCGCATAGTGCTGTTTATATTTATTTTAACTTTTTTTGACAAAATTACCGACTTGTGATATTTGACTAGGGTGCGAGGAATTTCATGAAAAGAACTGACAGAGTCCTAAAAATCGCACAAAAATAGGAAATATGGGGCTAAATATGGCCAAAAAGTACTAACAACTAAAATGGTTGCTTTGCAGATAGTTTTACCCGTCTTTTCGAGTTTTTGTTACGCTTTTGTATTCAAAATAGTCTGTAACAATCTTTATATGCAATTCTATAATAAGAGTAAGTGCAGTAGAACCTTAATAAATTTATTGAATCTCCAAAAATTGGATTCAAGTGACCAATTTATAGTCAAAGTCTGTTGGACGCTTCACAACAAACACTGTCAGTCAGCAAGTGTCATGTTTTTGTTCTACCGTTTAACATACCAACGGTTTTCAGGAAGCTTTTAAGGCTTACCTCCCATAAATGGGTCGTTTCCTTAGTCAAGTCACCTTTAGCGTCCCTTTTGTGGAGGTTGTACTATAGCTAAGTTCAGTTTCTAAAAAGCTGCCGCCTGTTTGTTATAGGTGGAGAAACCGGTCACATACTCAAAATCGATAAAACCAATTAAACTGGTGAGAAACGACAGAAAAGCCACCAAATCTGGTATGAGTGTGGTTGCGAGTGGGTTCGGTAAAACCAGTCCCAGTGGTCCCAAAAGTAAGGTTTTGCTGAAGGTAAACTTGAAGACAGTGGACAACGGCAACTGCACAAATCAGCAGTACGTTAAAGAATTGTTGTGTGCATCTGCTCCGCAAAAGGATGGCTGCCAGGTACTTATTAGAACAATTTAACTCAAGCAAATTTTAAATTCCATAAAGTCTAACCTACATATTATGACCCCGTCGCGAATGTCAACATACAATCCATATAATATCCAGTAATACATAGGTACAACCGAAAAATGATGGATTGCAGGCAATTTGAATTTATTTTAATCAGGCTGTCATTTTTATGGTCAACACTGTATGTGTCATAGGGGAAATGGAATTCAGGGGATTCAGAATCTCCCTAGGGAGAAGTGTATTGCTGTGTCTCCCTGGGGCTTTAGGGTATTTGACCTCTATTCTAGCTAAGCGACCTTTTATGCGGCTCGAGGGATTCCGGATCTTCCTAGAGAGTGATGGAAGTTGTGTAATTTTACTTCCCCTTATGAGACTCCGAATCCCCTGCAATTCCGTTTCTCCCTATCCTATGACATGTAAGCACAGTATTATATTTATGCAATGCACTATTCTTCTGCCAAAACCGGAAGACTGTTTAGGGAGATTCTGGAGGTCCACTGGTTGGAAAGCAACGATTTAAGTGGGTTCTATATGGCATCATTTCGCACAATACCAGCCCATGCTTAAGCAGCCACCCATGTACGTACACAGAGAACGCTAAAACAGCTTTATTGGTCAGATAGCTTGAATGGTTTCAGTGAAATCTACCAGAGTGAGCAGTTACTGTGCTTGGATTGAGCAACTTTCCAAGGTTAAGTGTGGCTGATGCTCGACATGAAGACAGTCAACTGTACTAAGCTGTCGCACAAGTTTGTGCTACACTGAGTTGCAGTAAAGTATATGCATTGCGCAGTGCAAACAAAATCAAAATAAGAATTAATAACACAAAATGGTAGTACCGTGAATGGTATGAAATGAATTTGATAGTAGTGGTACCATACTGGTGCCACAAGGTAGCAGAATTATTCTTTGAAGTATAAATAAGGAAAACAAAGTGAACGGCATACTGTTGATTGGGTTTTAGGATATATGTATGTACTGCGTGTGTGTGTACTTATTCCTTGTGTCCCTGTTTAGGACACAATACCCGAAAGGTTTATTCAAATCCAAACAGAAAAACAGTGCATCCATCTCATAAATTCAGTGGGTCACTGTTGAACACAGGTTTTTCTACCTCGGCTCTGCGGACTCTTATGAGCAACACCAATGTACCGCTCTCGGTAGTGGAATTCAGTGTAGAATTTTCGGAAGAACGGAGCCCCAATCGTGCTGAAACTTGTGGTTGGCGAATTGGTTCTCACTAGACCGAACCATTGTCATGTAAAGTCAAGCGGATACAGATAGTCTTGTGGTTGCAGAGTGAACCAGTCTCGTCCGTAGCCAAAGCTGACATGTGGCAAGAGGGCTAGATCGGTTGTATCGAAATTCATACTGGTATTGAGTTCAAAGCCAGCGAACCACCGGTTCATCTGCTCCTCTACCCAGTCCTACAGTCCGTGTGGCAGTATCAGCAGGGAAGCGCCTGTGTCATATAAATGGCTCATTAATTCAGTTCTGCTCTCTGGCCCAATTTTAATCTGAATAAAAATCATGCTGAGTTTCATGATGATGATGATGATGATGATGATGATGATGATGATGATGATGATGATGATGATGATGATGATGATGATGATGATGATGATGATGATGATGATGATGATGGAAGTTTGGTTTGTCGTTTTGTAAGCAATAGCATCGTTTCTAAATAGTTATACCTTGATGGCATGTTGCGCGAACCATCCATGTCTGTAATCACTTGGATGAGGCGACAACTTCACTTGGCGGTATGTGCTGTTGTCTGCACATTCAATCATTGTGCTTCCAATTGAGAAATAGCCCGACTTCTTAAATTGGCCATTCCAGCGTTCGTCTGTTACCCACAAAGAAAAGACCTGTAATTTGTCAAATAGCAGACTTATTTCATGCATTTTGCATATCAATCAAAGCCAGCACAGTTGGTCACAGTTGCACTATTGGGTTCAGTTGATATCTTTCCATTACCGGGTCAAGTGCTCTAGAAAGACTATCCAGTAGTAGTGCAAAATTGCTTGGGTATGGCTGGCGAAGGCGATCGCATCTATGATTACCAATGCCAAGACCGATCAGTGCCGGTACTGCTTGTAGTGTTTGTTCAAAAACACCTCCTAACTTGAAATCTATCGTTCCAGGCCATTCATCGGCAGGACCACTCGTTATGAACTTGAGAATAACGTCATAGAATCTTCAAAACAATTGTAGTCAAAAGAACAAAAGAACTTCAGTTGGTTGGTCTGTCAGCCCGTCGGTCAGTAGGTCACTAGGTAAGTCGTCAGCTGGTTACCGGTCGGTCGGTCGGTCGGTCGGTCGGTCGGTCGGTCGGTCGGTCGGTCGGTCGGTCGGTCGGTCGGTCGGTCGGTCGGTCGGTCGGTCGGTCGGTCGGTCGGTCGGTCGGTCGGTCGGTCGGTCGGTCGGTCGGTCGGTCAATCAGCTTTGTCCCTTATGGCATTGTATTTTGAAAGTCAGTGAGACTGTTTTAGAAAGATTTGTTTTGGAAGATTGAGACAAGCTTTGAAAAAAATGGCGTAAATTACTGTACTGGTTTAGAGCCAAAGTTATTATGAAAGTCATACATGTAACAGGGGGGTCGGGGGGGTCTGCCCCCACCCGACTTAGGCCAGCCCCCCCCAGATGGACCCCCCACCGAGACGATTTCACCGACCCCCCCCCTCCGATTTTTCTGGCAAGTAAATTTTCGAGCAAATTTTTGCAATTTTTTACACTTCCACACACAAAAATTGCCAAAATCGCCTGCAAAACAGCACTTTTTAGCTGTATTTCAGCCCAAATTAGCGATTTTTGGCAATTTTTAGCCAAAAAATTGCGATTTTTCTCGATTTTTGAGCGTTTTTTAGTGCCCACCCCCTCCCCCCACAGTATTGCTCAGACCCCCCCCCGGACCGGCGCCAGACCCCCCAACCGCCCCTCCCCCATCGGCGGATGACCTGTTACATGTATGATGAAAGTTGTAGAAAAACCTGAGGGTAATCTGCTTGCCACCACAATAGATCAACGTGTAATTTCTGTCATCAGCAGGACTCGTAGCAGTAGGCCAGATATTTGCAGAGAGGACTGCCCACGATATCTCACTTGCAGTGTCAAGAATAGCTGTAAGATTTCTCTTCATGCCATTCGCATCCGTTATTTGGATTGGTGCATAGAAATTCCCATGACTGCATCCTATACTGCATGAGTCTCCAACTTTCTGAAATTCAATCTCACGAGAACATCGGGTCAGCACTGCAACAATTTCTATTATTGGTGCAACGGTTGTGCTCAGAGTTAGAGCCAAGGTGACTATGATGCACAGTAGCATTGTATACTGAAAACAGCACTAGCACTGTTAGAACCGTTCCACTGTCAGACGGATACAAGAGCAATGAAGCTCAACTGAACACATCATGTGTGTCATGCAACGCTTTGCTGGTCAACTCGAAAACAAAAACCAGAATACCATGTTTTACATTCGAATGTACTTCTGCCCTTGTTTTCTAACGATAGAAAGCTTTAAAGTTCACTTTAAAAACATTTACTTGCGTGTTAAAATTGGCCAATTTAAACTAAGACCATGGTCTTTTATGGAAAATGGATGTCAATAAACTCAGTTTAATTTCAGACCACCTATTAGAAGACCATGGTCCTATAACTGGAAACAAAACCCTATTTAAAGACCATGGTCTTCTAACTATGGTGGTCTTATAAGCGGAAATCTCCGGTAACTAAATATCAAATGCTGCGGCGAATTTTGCGTTTTTACCAAGGCCGTAAATTTGTCCAAAGACTTAATGTCCTTCAAAGAATGGTTCTCCTACCTTGTGGCACCACCAATATGGTAATCAAATTCATACCATATGTACACCATATGCTGCCATACATGGGCTGCGGGAGGGGTCCGGGGGTTTGCCCACCCCCCAACTCGACCCCCCCCAAACGACACCACACACCCACCCACCTGAAGCCGACTCTTGTTCCTGACCCCACCCGCCAAAATCGCCCAGTATTGGGCAGTTTGGTAAAGTCTATGCAATACAGTGAACTAATACGCTTATGATAGGATGATTATTGCTGTCTGATTTATCGTTTGATTGTTTTTTACATGTCGGTAGCACTGCTATCTGAATTTTAAAATGGGAGTATTTTCCTGAAATTTTACAATTGTAACACTGTTTCAATATTTCAGTGAGATATAGCGAAAAGGTTGTCAGATTAGGAGGCTCATGGAAGCTTAACTTGCATGTTGCAGAAGCATGCAATGAAACTTACTGTATAGCATACATGTAACAGGTCATCCGCCGATGGGGGGAGGGGGGGTTGGGGGGGGGGTCTGGCGCCGGCCGGGGGGGGGGGGTCTGAGCCAAAATTTTGGGGGAGGGGGGTGGGCACTAAAAAAACGCTCAAAAATCGAAAAAATCGCAATTTTTTGGCTAAAAATTGCCAAAAATCGCTAATTTGGGCTGAAATACAGCTAAAAAGTGCTGTTTTGCAGGCGATTTTGGCAATTTTTGTGTGTGAAATTGTAAAAAATTGCAAAAATTTGCTCGAAAATTTACTTGCCAGAAAATTCGGAGGGGGGGGGTCGGTGAAATCGTCTCGGGGGGGGGGGTCCCCCATCCGGGGGGGGGTCTGGCCGATTTCGGGTGGGGGGCAGACCCCCCCCAGACCCCCCTGTTACATGTATGCTGTATAGTGCTGTTTATAGTACCCAGGGACAGAGACAACGATACAGACA